>VNKB01014814.1:0-32314 GCA_008042735.1 Drosophila leontia
GCTGCAAGGGTATACAAACTTCGGCCTGCCGAAGTTTGCTTCCTTCCTTGTTTTATTTTATATAAATATAATTGAGCCAGCCTGAATTTAAATATGAAGAAAACCGTAAAAACACTATTACAAGCCCGCACGATTCCTTTTTTTTCATACTCGTATCTTTCCTGAACAAACATTTATTTCGTCTTTAACAGATTCCCGGCTTGTTGGAAGGCAAATTCCGCTGGACATCAATGGATGTTTGTTTCAAAGTGGCCACGCCCACCGCACGCCAATTGATGGGGGGAAAGGCCTGCAGAGGGATACCAAAACCCACCGACACATGCTTCTGGCCAGAGTTGCCAAACAACGAAAATGTTTCCTACAATTTTTTTTTTTTTTCTTGTTTTTTTGTCCTGTGCAGTAATTGAAGCAATAGAGGCCGCCCCGCCTCCCGTTCCGCCCACAGGGGAATGCTATCAATATTGGCCAACGTACACTTTTTAAATGCCCGCCAACAGATGCAGATGGCGATTTGTAAATGAAAATGTGTTAGGGATGTCTATCGCAAAATATCGGCTTTAGTATGACAATGAAAGTTTCTTTTATCGGTGAAAAAATTTGTTTTAAATATAATTTATAAATAAAAACGTTAAGTATATGAAAAAAGCGCCTTTAACTCCATGTATTTTCAAAAGACATATGTATTATACACTTTTTTTTATGGGCCTTGGTTTTGAGGTTAGTTAATAAAGTACAGAATATTGAACACTATCCCAGGACTGATAATAAATCTAAATTAGAAATTACAAAATTATGAATTATATTATAAAATGTATCAATCCTCGGTATAATACTTTTCATTTGTCATCCCTATGTCTGTGCTGGGCCAACATGACATTCTTTCTGTTTATCAATTTTCCCTGGAAAATGGCCGGCGTATCTAAACGACAGACCGCAGTCGACAGTGAGGGAGCGAAATTCGCTGTCAAGTTTTCTCTGTGGCCTACAATTCAATACTGCCAAATTGAAAATCGATTCAGCCACGATCCCCGCAGATCCACCACACCGATTGCAAACGTTGCCGAAAACTTATTTCCACCAATTAGCGCAACAGAAGCTCGGCTCTCTAAAAACTGTGCGTAATTAGGGGCCAGCAAAAAAAGGAAACTCTTGGGGCGAAATATTGTTGTTTGGTTTGCGTGTTTTCAATAACAAAGTATAAATTTTCATGACTAAAAATACATAAATAAGGAAGGCGTTAAAAGGCTTTTACATTAAATATGCATGAGAGTTAGCGTAATTAAATTATGCAAAAGGCTGCGGCCGCGTGCCAAAACTGGTAATATTCTAGTTCTAACGTTCTAACAACTGGCAAGCGTTCAATAACAGCACACTTTGAAAAAAATTGAGTAAAATAACAACAGCATTATAAATTTTAAATATTTATTTGCACATTCTTAAGAAAAAGTAATACAATTTGCATTAATTTTTATTTTTGCACTGAAATAAGAGGAAAGTATTATTTACTTTACTTATTTTACTTTTGATTTTTTTCCAAGTGAAAAGTGTCTTTTTCCCACTCAGTTCTTCCAACAATTCAATTAAAAGTTTAGAGCTATGTATATATATATATATATATATATTTCATAATTTCCCGACAATGCCAGTCCTCTTGCTCATTTGGCTGTTGGGACTTAAAGTGACCTGTGCCTTCTGCAGTACTTCAACTCCAAAAGGCGAGGCTTTTCACTTTTCATCACTTTCCACCACTTCAAGAAAAAACGCCGAAAAAAGAGCCAGCCGAGGAGCCAAAGGAGAAGTGGGCGCGCAAACAGGAATTATGAGTTTCATAAAGGCAATGCGCCAAAGAGCCTGCGCTGCGGAGGATCGTAAGTCAAAGGAGCTCTGACATCAATTTCGAGCTGCATGAATGAATGCACTAATAGCACTCGAAAGTGCCGTGGGAAATCCAAAGTTGGCCAAGCACTTGGACGAAATTGAAGAAAACTCAAATTATACGCGACACTTCAAGAATTTATGCCCAAAACTTGGCTCAATAATTTTTCTTCGCTTTTTCAGAGTCTGAAAATTAAATTGCCCAAACGGGGGCAAAATCATTTCACAGAAAGAGAGTCCTGCTAATCTATTGTATTTTTTTTTTGGGAGGAAACCCGGCACATTTGTCAGCTGTCCCCGCTGCCATTGCAACTCCATTCGCAACTCCATAGCTGGGGGAGATCAGTATTTGACAACAAACCAAACGAAAACAAACACGAGCCAAGAGACTACACTAAAATAAAATATTGTATAGAAAAAAAATAAAAGAAAACATAAAACTAATATAACAAGAAAATTATAGCAAAACGCTTTCTAAGTAACATAAAAAACTAATAAACTTAACAGACAATTTTGGTATTTCCCCTTTTCAAATTGCTTTCGTAAACATTTATTTTCCTAAATGTACCAGAGATTGCAGACAGATTGAAAAGGGAGAAATGTCAGTGCCTTGGCAAAAATATTTCCAAATAAAATGGTCGCAATGTGCCGGAAGTAAGCCAACTCGACTCTACTCCGCTCCCTCGCCCGGCTGTCTCCGTCCGGGAAAGTGGAGTTCTCTCTGGGGAAACGCATTAAACTAAGCACTGTTTCAAGATGCGCTCCGAAATTTGAATTTGCTGCATTTGTATGCAATTTGAGTCCCGTCGTCGCCTTTTGTCTCGTCTTGCACTTTCAGCAGTCAGCTTTCAGTCCCGGTCATTGTCTGTCATCATTTTTGCACTCTGAATGCATAATTCCTATAATCCTGTTAAATGTTAAGCAGACAAAATCGCAGCGAGTCGAAAAGCCGGCACTTTAGCTTACAGATAATAATGATAAGCTTTTCAGCTTAAAGAAATAAATGTATTTATTTAAGAAGAGTAATTCATGAAAAGAATAATAAGCTTATTTTTAAATGTGATTATTTATTGTTTGGAGTCCAAAATAGTCACATAAATCAGCAACAATTGTAAAGATTTTACTAGATTATTTTAAAGAATATTTATAAAATTAAATCCAAACAAAATTAAGCACTTGTTGGTCTTAAAGCCTCTTTTAATAGCCCACTTGACGATGCCCAAGCAAACTGCAAATGAAGCTAATTTAAAATCAATTGCGAACAATAGCCGGATTTCAACCGCAAAACCGACGCTCAGGCACTCGCTGCCCACACTTTCCACTAAATTGGTTAACCATTGTTTGGGCCATGTCCTGTTTTCCTGGGGCCTGGGGCAACATCTCGGCCTAACATCTTCTCAACCCATTCAGCCGGATGGAAGATGCCCAGATGGCCGATGGGAGGCCAGAATGATTATGACTGACATAACACCGGAAAAGCTAGAAACTGCCAGAGCCCTCTGCTCCACAGCTTGCTTGTTGGCTCCGTTTATGTAAAAACAATTTCAGGCCGGGGCCTTCGGTGGCTCTTAAGTGACGAAATATCAGAACTCAAAAACGGGTTGTCAGCACTAGAGTGGGACGACTTGTGCCACTGTCACTGGGCCAGATCTAATGAGTTGGGTGAGAGCAGGACTCGGCCGGGTAGTCGGAGTCGTATTCGGTGTCGGGTCATTGGGATGGAGCCCACTCCACTGTCACTAGAGCTCTGACTGATGCACAGAAAGGAAAATAGTGTAAGAAGAAGTTTTATAGCTTATATAAAATATATTAGGAAATTATAACAATTTAAATCAATTAATTTAACAAATAAAATTTTATAAAACATTTACATCTATTTATCCCCCTTTGAGTGTAACCAATTTCTCGCCGTGCATCTGCTGTGGCTGATAGACATTCGGGATGAGCTTCAAATCGAGCGTGAATTCTTTTTTTGGCTCTTGCCTGCTGGCGGAGCCCCTTTTCTGCTCTCACTCCGCCCCTGGTGAAACAAAGCGAGCGAAAATGTCAGATAAATTTTTCAAGGGGCGTATACTCGATTTCCCCAGAGCTCCGCTGGCAGTCATTCAACCTTCAGCAGCAGATCCACTGCCAAGCTGCCACTACACAACACTATATACACACATACATATATATATATATCTATGTAGTGGGGTTTTAATTAAGATGCCTGCACAAAACAAGTGTTGATGCTTCCAATTAGACGTAGTTACAATTAAACAAACAGCACAAAAGGCATTTGTCAGCTGCAAACAGCAGCAACAATAAAATATGCAATTATTTTTGGGCAAAGGCTTGTCTGAGGCATTTGCACAATAATCGTAACAATAATTGCGTTGAAAGCAAAGCTAAATATGTTGAGACAACACCGCAAAATATGCAAGATATCTCCGGAGTTTTCAAGCAGTATTTTACACAAAAATCTGACAGCACCCGAGTCTCTGGCGTGTTGCTTTTAATTATATTTTATGGAAATGTGCAAGTAGTAGTCCAACTGCTGCCAACAAGTCATCTGTGCGCAATACACACACGTGTCCAACAATTTTCTAAATGTTCCAAAAAATGTTTTTATACCTTTGCCAGGTGTTAGTTTGACCAACTCGTTGCCGAATGCAAATTGCCAGCATGAAAGCTGACACATATTTTCAATACGACTCCCCATGGGCTTGGCACATTCCCTCCACCCATTTTCCACTATTTTTCTCGATGTTTTCTAAGCCTTTAACTAGAAATAGTATTGTGTATTTCTCAAATGATATTCAAACACAGATTTTACCTTTTCATGTTTGGCTTGGTCCGAAAGATGGCAGGCCCAATAATTGTTAGGCAGAGAAAATCTCTTTTCCAGAAATCTTTTTCCCCAAATAGTAATCCGATGCGGTACAACCGACAAATATTTTTAATAAAATAAATGAATATTTATGTTCGGGGTGAGTCAAGTTTTTTTTTTTTCTATTTTGTTGTACGGCTAACAGAACATTTAATGCTTTCCAAGCTCTATGTGTTCAGTTGTTGGCAACATTTTTTTTGTGTTGAAAGTTTTTCGATATGCACAGATTGCACATTTCATTTACCTTTTGCGGTTGGCTCGGGAGAGTTGAGTCCCGAAAAACATTTTGTTATTTAATTTTGGTGGAAAAACATTCATTGCGGATGTTCAAGCTTCAAGTGGAATTCAGGAACATTTGCATAGCTTAAAAGTCAAGGGAAAACCAAATTTGTATATTTGTTTAGATAAGTAAACTTCGGCAAATCAACTGGATATTCGGAGGAAAATATTTCTGACAGGTGAATTTTTGTGTCAGGATACATTTAAAATAATTTATTTTTAACTACAAACATAGAAAATTTTTGAAAATAGTTAAAAAGTAACTTTAGTCAGGTTAAAAACATCTGAACACTTTTCTTTGGCATTTCGAGTGCGTGACGCGAGGCAAAAAGTTGTGACAGTTGCCAGGGTTGCCACCTCCAAGTAGCAAGCGGTAAACGTCAAGCACGAAGCACCGTTAACGCCTCGACACTCTTGTCAAACGCAAACTGTCAGATAACGATGACGATGCCAATAATGCTGATGCCTTTTTTTGGCAGAACCGACACCGTGGTGCTTGGCTGCTTAAATCGCTGTTTACGACTCACTCACCCAACGTGTGTGCCTGAGTGTGTTAAATTGGATTCGAGTGACAATTGACAACGGGGGCGAAAAGTTTCGAGACCCCTAAGGTCCCCGAGCCCCCAACAATCTCAACCCGCCCCCGAAAGTTGTCAATCAGAGGGCAAACTTCACAGCCTCCACGGCGACTCCAACAACATAATCAACAGCAGCTTCTGTTGACAGTCGCGATAATGATGTCAGGCGTGTTGTTGTACTTAACAAACGCCACTTAAACTGAACGTTACGTATACGGAATGTAACGCAACGTATCTGGGGCGCCACATGCCAACGCCGATTAACGCCCGATTCGATCGGAAATTGAAAGCAACTTTTTGCCGGCATCGATGCTGAAAATTGCAATTTAAGCGACACTTTTGCCAGTGTTGTTGAGTCACCGGGCTATGATTTATTATTTTCACCTGTTGACTGCTATTTGTTCAGCCATCGATGATGTGTGTTGAGTAATCGGAGTATAAATACCATTTCGAGTTGCTTTCAAAATAATGAAAAACTAATTAAAAGTGTAAAATAGCCTCATAACATTACTCAGGTATTAATTAAGTTTTATTCAAATTTTCCTTTTGTAAACATTCTGTGTATCAAGTTTCTGAAGTTTAACTTATTCATGATCTCAAAGTGCTTTTGCTTTTGAACGAGAAAGTTTACGTTTCATGCCAACTTTTAAAGAACCTTTTCTACTTCTCAGCTAATGGAAAGTTAAATCTCGACATATGCATTCATGAATGGCATAAACAGAAAAAAAATAATAATAACACGAACAAAGTGATAAACATTTGGCAGACATTATCAAACAGATGTTGCCACTCGGAGAAGAGAAAAAAAAAAAAGAAACTCGACTCAAAGACGTGCCTGCCAAGCTCCCCGATGATTACCTGAACCGAAATAAAACAGACCGAGACGGCGTAGAGCATAAAAAGCCAAGTCAAAAGGTATTCCAAAACCCCGAAATTGGCAGCATATGTGGCTGAAGCACCCGGGCCATTTATTGACACAAGATTGTCAAAAGCTACCTGGTTGATGGCGGAAGACGGTCGGAACACGTTCGCCGTGGGTTCTCCGACCGACATCAATTCAATTAAAATGGAGCACTTAATTTTATGCCAAGTTCGCCGCACTCAAAACTCAACCTGCCTCACCGGCGGCTTGGGGGCGCCCGATGGCAAATCAAAAAGGAAGCTCGGCAGCAGCTTGTTCGCTAGAGAAAGAGCGCGGGAGGGAGGGCACTCTACTCCGAGTCCTGGTATCGTCCCGGTGTCCTGGAGGACTTGGCGTGAGCTTGTGCCGTGCATGCGATATGAGTCAATAATATTGTAACAGCTGTCTGTTTCTGGGGGGCCACCCTTCATGCCCTCCGCATTTCTGCTGCCAATTTCAAATGGAAATTTAAATGTGCCCAAGGCAACGCCACGACGCACACGCATACGCACTCCACTCACCTCACCTCACCCGTGGACCAAAATGGCGGGCGGTATGCAAAATAGCTGATAATCAAAAGTACCGTTTCACTATTTGACAGTTGATTTGGCAGGAAGCGAATGCATCACAATGAGGTGGTCACGGTGAATGTTCGCGCAGAGCTTTTCAGTTGCGGGTCTTTGACCAAGAGACCCACCAGCCAACAGGGCGAATACTTAATGTTTAAAGATTTCTAGTGATTTTTAGTGGAACGTAGGAAAGTAGGAAGTTTGCAGCAAGATTTAAAATGTAACTCATTTTGAAAATAAAAAATAATATTAAAATCAAAAAATGTCTTTAATGTAACAAAATCTCATATAATTCGAAACTTGTTAGTTTTGACGATTTTGAAAAATTATGTTTCTTAGTTTATCAAAATCTGACAACTATAGAAATCTATTAACTTATATGAAAACCTGGAAAAAATTTTAAAAAATCTTAATTTTATGCAAGAGTATTTTAAGCGTAATTTTATACTTTTTTTCCTAGGCCATCGTTGGTTTTGTTTTGACACTCCTTTTTAAAAGCCACCGACACTATTTTTCTCTATTTTTCACCCTCTTTTAGTCTTCTCACCTCCACCATTAGCAGTGGGTTGGAAACTGGGCAAAAACTCTGCTAAAAATGTCTAGTTTCGCACAGCAATTATACGTTAAAAGAATCCCGCTTAAGATGCCAAGAGCTACAAGCTGCAGGAAAACACACAGAACAATATGTATTGTGTGTGCGTGAGCACATTTCCAGAGGAAAATGGGAGATAAATATAGCTGAAACGGTACAGAGACCGGCATTTCCTTTTAATTGGCTTTAATTAAAATGAAAAGCTGCCCGAAATTGAATATGAGGCACGGCAGCTCCTGCTCCTGCAGAAATCCGCAACCAAAACTGTTATTACTCGGCTGCTGATGTGGCGCTATTTTCCCCACAAAACTTCCAGTCTCGCCCCAAAAGCATTGGGTAATTATTGTTGCTGTACTTGTATTTTTAATTGCTGTGTGTTGTGGCGTCCGTAAAGTTTTGTCGCTAATTTGTTGCGCCATTTGCACGCAGTGTGGAAGTGGACTTTGCTCGGCAGACAAACTCGCATCCGGAAATAAAGCCACCCCAAGCTCTCACAATAAAATCTGTCCGCGTTTAGTGCCAAGAAATTGAATCGAATTGACGGCGGCCATGTGCATAAAAGTTGACTTTAGTCTCCTTTCTCACGGTCGCACACGGCCCCCCAAAAGTTGGCAATACAAGTTTAATGACTTTCGGGGCGGACTTATCGCCATAGCCTGTGGCTTCCACCGCATTCGAGACATGCGATTGCGGCCAAAGAGATTCCAGCTAAAATTTAAGAGATACTGATCCGAATTTTCGTTGAAAATTGTTGAAAATTGTGCCAAAGGGATGATTAGACAGGAGCAATGTCTTTGAGCGGCACAAACATTGAATTGTTTTGGTTGAATGACTGGCAGAGCTTTCTAAGAAAAATAAAACTGAGACTTTAATCAAGAAATAATGCTTACCTTTCTGCTCTTGAACTGCAAGCCCACGAGGCGTATACTTAATATATTTACTTTTTCCAGTATTTCTTTCAGGAATATCAACTGAATTCAAGATTCTTATATCTATAAATTTTATCCCAATAAAAATCACTTTACCCCTTTGTTGCTTACATTCCATTATATTTTAAAAAATTATTTACCTTTTAATCAGAGCCCATCTAGACGTCTGCAACCTACGGCTGTTTGCCTAGATTAAAAACGGAGTCAGACAGAAACACAAATGAAAAGTTGCGCATACGCCCCAGAGAAACTTTAAGCTTAAGCTGTTTATATTATTTTTCAATTTCCAACACACACACACACACATACACCCACACACAAGAACACAAAAAAAAGGGGTCAGCAAAAGCCGAGAAGTTTAGAACAAAGAGTGTGTTGTCAATGCCAATCAGAATGTCAAAGTGCAGCTTCGAAAACAGAAGGCAGAAAGTGAGGAGCGAAATGAAAAAAGCTAACCAAGCAGCAAATGCGGCAAATAGGATTAAAGCCAATCTCATACAGCACTCGCAGACGGGAATCTAGGTATTAACAAATATGTAAGCTTCGTGTAGGGGAGGTGTGCGAACCAGCGGAGAGAGACGGACGAGACAGTGGAACAACCCGAGATAGTCAAACGTATGCTCCCAAAAATGCACCTAAAGAAATAGGATAGAAATTCTTTACATTAAAATATTCAAATAATTTTGACACTTAATTTTATATTTCAAAATGAAAGCAATAACATTTAGTTTTTGTTTTTTTTTTTCAACAAGAAGTTAACATTGCGTATACTTAATTTACTAAATTATTTTAGCTTTTGCTCGACTGAATTTAAATATAGATATATATAGTAGGTTTATAAAACACAATAATATTTACCATAATCTTTTTATTCCCAAATACTTATTGGTTTTTTGTAAGTGTATCAGGAATTCACAGTTAACGAAGCATGAAGCGGAGCCAGAGCGGTACGGCCAACAACAAAGCCCAGCCAGATAAAGGAATTCAATCGAAGCTGCCAAGTTGACAGCGTCTAGCGTGGCAAATATTTAGGAAGCGTACCTAAAGCGTTGGAAAAAAAATGGAGGAACGGAAAAGCCAAAACCCAATCGGAGACCAAAGTGCAAATATTGCCCGGGAAACGCTTTACTGTTTGATTTTCACAGCCATGAGATTATCATCAGAAAACCATTAGAATTTTTATTGAATTCCGCACGCACATAACGCCTACCCGCAACAAAACGATACGGCACAGGCTGTCACCATTACGAAATAGAGGTGGTATTTCCGGTCTTAATAAGGATTTAAAAATAATCAGATATTTTTTATTTAAACATGCAAATACAATTTTTAAGCTGTTTAGCTATATCTTTTCCTTTTCTCTAAGAACAATTTCCTTTTCAACTTTTCACATTCAATTTAGTAATTCCCAGCGCATGGCTGCTATTAAGGTGATTATCCTATATCATGATTATCAGCTTCCGCTCACGCGCCCATCCCTATACCACAAATATATACATAGTGAATGCTTTCCATTTCCCTTCACCAATATTGACACACGCTAGGCATTGAATTATGTGCCATGGGCTAAATATACCCCGGCAATGAAGACAGACACACGGAAAGAAAGGAGAGGAGAGCTGGGTGAGCCACAGGACATTCCGAGGATGCCCAACACTTTCACGCGCATTTTCGTTAATCATTTGGGATTAGATGCCGAAAACAAACTTCCGGCTCGGCTACGGCATTGTTATTGGGTTTGAATTGACTTTGTGCGGGGCATTTCAATTAAATCCACATGGAGACCCCGACTCCGTCTGGCTGTCTGGTTAATCTTTTATAATTAAACTGATTTAGCCGCATTAGGCCAAAACAGAGCGCCCGGGGTCAGGGGTCAGACATCGGACCTTTGACTTGTTAGCATAATTACGCCCCAATATCGTCCATTCTCATTCGCCAGCTAATGCAAATAGATTGCCAACGTGGACACTTGCACAATTTACTGTGCTTACACTTAAACCTAATTGAAATTTAGTTGTCCGCCGGCCCTCGACTGCGGCTGAGTAGGTATTCTCTCCGATTTAAATGAACCCGCAAATGCACTTGCATTGTAACTGAATCCGCAATCAAGGATATTGTGTGCTTCAATCCTGGGCTTTGTGTCGTTGGTTAATCATATTATGTGTGTCCCACATTCTGGGCTGTCAGTTTGAGACGTCTGAATGGTCTTAGTTTCTAGAATATCAAGAATATACATTGCAAAACCTACACAAATAAAGCTTAAGCCGGGACTTGAATAAAATAAATTAAATTGAATAAAAAAATTTCACATCACGCAAAGGAAAATTGCTATAAAAAATTATATTTAAAATATGAAATCCCATAAATAAATAAAACAAATATAATACAAATTTAATTTATTTAAAGTTCTTCCGGCAAAACATCTCTTTAAATTGTCATAATTCTTGTGAGGAAATAAGTCACTCGGCTTATTCCACACAATGCAAATTTCAATTACTTTTCCCAGAGAGAAAACAATGGACTTAGCGACAGACTGACGACGACGACAACAACGAATTTTATGTGCTTTAAATTTATGGAATATTTTTCCCCGCAAAATGCAAAACACTCTCCAAGTTCAATGACATCACAAAAGCCAAGAAAGACGCACACAGAAATGCAATAATTCTTCAAAATGCATGAGTACACATAGTGTATATATACAGGAGCACAAATAAATATACGGACATGAGCTACGGACTCGAGGACTTCTTTTCGAAGAGCTCTCGAATTGGCAACAAAATTACCCAGACTAATTCAGGGGGCTTACCTCCTCCTCCTCCTCCCAGAGCCCAGGGAAATGCAGAAAAGGAAATGATAAAATTGCCAAAATGTAAGCAAAATATATGCATAAAATTTAATCTAGTTCGGGCCGGGGAAAAAAATAAACTGAAAGCTCGGGCAAAGGCACGCTTCAATAGAGCTTTCACTTGAGCATCGCCAGCATTTCCAGCTCTCTGTTGCTTTTCCTCTGGCCTGGAAAATTTATTATCATACCGATATGCGTAATAACTTGGCAATAAAAATAAATCTCGGCCCGATGCTATAAATATAAAAACATCAGCACAAATGCCTTATAAATAATAACGCGTATGATAGAAATGTTTGGATTTCAAATTCATTTCCAGACTCCCCAATCGAAAGTTAAAATAAACAAAAAGGCAGCAAAAACATAACGCAGAGGAGAGAAGGGACAGAGCAATCATCATGGACCGATGCCCAGGCATGTTTATTGAGCGAAAATCTCCAATTGAAGGCACCAAAATTTGCCGCTAATATGAATATTGTCGTGAAACGGAAATGAACAAATGTTTTGACTACTCCACCCCAAGAATATTCCTTCCATCAGCAATGAAGCATGCGAGATTTCATAAGAAAAGCGGAAAACGTTGATAGCTTTTGTTAAGCCGAAGCTGTAATACTCTTTTTATTAAAAAGCAAAAATAAGAAAAGAATTGAACACAAGTAATCAAGTTACTAAGACATAACTGACTGTTGTGTAATAAATATCTAAAAAATATTATTATAATAGGAAATTAACTACTTTTTTTAAATATTCCTAAAGCATCATAACCCATTGTAAGTGTACGAAAAAAATGGTAAGGAAAAGTCGGAGAATGATGAAGAAAATGCCCTGGTAAATGTATTTCTTGCTGATTGCCTTGCCTCGCATTCTCCTTTCCGCCGCTTTTACGCTCCGATATTGATAGCCCTGATCTGGGGGCGTGGCTGAGGGTATTGGCAGGACTCAGGGCAGCGGAACTTCAATTCCATTTGATGCAGAAAAATTGCTGGCAATACGTAAGTGCTCAATGGTAAATGAAATAAATAAACGCTTCGATGCGTATTTTGGATGCCACACAAATCGACAATAGGGAAAGTGAGTGCTCTCCCTTTGCCATATTTCTCATTTAAGCCATGTCTTTCTTTTCATTGGAACAAATGGTGAAAATGATTGAAAAATTCATTTGATTTGAAATAAGCCTGCCCTCGATAAATTGAATATAATTTTATGATATGAGGGTATCAAATATCCTTATCTTTTGATTTATTTGTATAAAATCAGTTCAGAAATATTTGCTCTACCACTTACCAATTGGAAAAGTCCACAAAACAAACACTTACATGTCCTTACTAACTAGCTAAACAAGATTCATTCAGGGTAAACAGTTTCAATGACAGCATTTGCACGTCAACAGCCCGAATTATCTTGTGAGTTATTAATACAATGCATAATTTTTTGCACATAACTAAGCCGTCAGGAGAATGCAAAAGCAACAGCAACGTCAACGGCAAGAAAACAAAAACAAGGACTAGACACAAACATGTGTCGTGGCACGCACAGATTGAACAGATTTAACAGGCGACGACATAATGCCAGAGTCTCGCATTTACAAAATATATACAAGTAAATATACAAGGCAGATATTTTGTTTGCCTAGCTGGTGTTTAGAAGAGGGCATATATGTCTGTATACATGCATGTAGTGCGTCCCATGTTTGCCTTCTCGTCACATGTGCTGTTGAGCTCTTGAGAAATTAATTTCAAGTGGAAACATAATATGCGCAGGACCGGAGGGGCGAATGCAAACAAATATTCAAAATACGGGCGCAGCAGACTTAAGTCCCCGGCCGACATCTGTGGACGTTGATAAGCCCCCGACTTGAAGATGACGTGACTGGCATTAGCCCGGTATAACCGAGGGCAGACATTCGGCAAATATAACCAAAATATCAGGTGGGGACCGTAATTGAAATGTATTTCTATTATTATCTACCAACATCTTAATTGGCATATTTTACTTGGTATTAATTCACCCTTGTTTATTACTCTCGAGTATAGTTTTTTAGTGACTCAGGAAGGAGCGCATTAATTAGGCTTATAGTTTTGGTAGTAAAAACTTTTATTTTCTGTGGGTCTGCTCACTAAAATTCAACTCATTTGTCAAGCCATATACATACATCCGCACTTCATTTAATGCATATATATGATATGACCCCAAAGGTGTTTATTATTAGCAACACGGGAATAATGGGCGAATGAGTAATATCATACCACATCTCACCTCATTACTCATACGCCGCGTGGGCTGCCAAGCACTTCGAGCATCTTAAGAGGCCACTAAAAGGCAAAAGTCATAAAAGCAAAAAAAAAGAGCAGGGAACCCAGAAAATAAGGAAAAAAACAAATGAGAGTCAACGAAATAAGTGAAAATGCTGCCGAGTGCCTCACAAATGAAATAAACTACAGGCAAGAGAGCCTGTAGTAAAAGGTGCAGCTTCGGAGGTATGAGGGAGGCTTGGGCGTAAAAGTGGGCAGGGCTAAGTATAGCAACAATTATGCCTAAGAGGCAGACAGTCGTCAGTCGCTTGGCTTTAATAACACTTAAGTAAGGCGGCGCAAACGGGAGCTCCAGCTGCAGAGGGGTGAGAACTCCAACAAGCTGGTGACGGATTGCTGCTAATTTATATACGTATTTATTTATATATATTTGTTTTTGCAGTCACCCTTGTATATGTGAATGCAGCACTCGAACTGTGTCCTTTGTGCCGCTGCCACATTTTTTATACTTTGTCGCACTTTTTGAGGCGTGAAAAAATGGAGGGAGCGAAAATAAACACTCGTTTGTTGAAAAGAAACAATTGTACAAAGTTTTTGTGACGCAAAAATTTAACCAAAGTCAGTGGATTTAACTTGTTGTTTTCTTTTATTTACTCGAATAACTGGAGGAACATAAGTGTCTTTAATGTTTTAAATATTTTAAAGCTAATGTAAACGAAAGAATATATTAAATAATTACTTCAAAGTACAATTTAAAAGTTTATCTTAATCTTAAAATATTTTTAGTAAATTTAGTAAAAGAATTTAGATCATCTTTTATGTAAAAAAGTCTTCCATATAGAATTTACTTTTGATATTTTGTTGTGAGGCTGCCAGTTTACCGAAAATATATTTTTCCGCGGGCCTCAATGGAGGCAGACGAGCGATGGGCAGCCATTCATATGGCTCCCCTACGGAAGCTTCCATATAAACACGCCCCATTAGATCGTCCTGTGCGCAACCTATCCGGAAAACCTCGCTAATATTGTCTGCTCCAATGAGCCGCTGGTGTTGGTCCGCTCAGGGGCGTGTTCCTTCCATTCGAGACTCTTGCTTTCCTTGCAGCGCGCCTTGGGGAAATTAGTTTTGTGCGGTTTCCTTGGCCCTGCCACGCCTCATTTCTATTAGGGATTTTACTACTTCCTACCGACACGCTCACACTCCCACTCACACCACAAAACCTACACACACACATACACAGTTGGGCAGCCATAAACTTCATTTCCGCTTCCTGCGTGTGTGCGTTTTTACGTTCACTTTTATTTTATGGAAATTTCTCACCATTTATTTGCCGCAAGTGCGAAACGGAACGGAAGTATTGTATTTTTTTGTTTTCTGTTGGGTTTTTTGGTTTTATGATAAATTAATAGGAACATTGGAGTTGGTTCGTTATTATTTAAAATGGGTGTAAAAGCTTATATTCATTCAATAAAGCTAAAATATTTTAGTATGCGATTTTGGCGTAGGAAAATAAATATATAAAAAGATCACGCTTAATAAGTAAACATTTGGCTTGGTTCCAAAATATTTTCTTTGCTTATTGATTCAAATTTCCACATATTCATCATAGCGGAAGCGAACAGAAAATATATTTTATTGCAAGCTCATTTCGAAAGTTTTCCATCATTTTTTTTTTGGGGACACTTTATTATTGAACAAACATACACTCCCACACACAAAACACATTGATATAGATGTGCAGACGCCATAGGATGCTCATTTCTTTCCTCATCCTCAGCCCCCAGAAGCACACAAAACGAAGTTTTCCCGGCCAAGTTTGAAGAATTTCCCATGAAATATTTTCCTTTCTAGCATTTGTTGCTGCACTCGGCCACCAACTGTCGCACGAAGAAAGGAGGGCCAGAGGGGGGCTAAGCTGAAACTGAGGAAAATATTTGAAAACACGTAGCAAACATCAAACAAATTGCGGCGGAATCCTTTTAGCCAAGTGCTCCTTTCAACGACGACGGGCGGCGACAAACAGGAGCTTCTGCTGGCGCTTCCGGTTTGCTTTTGCGTTATGGCAGGACTTCCGTTCTGCTTGCTCCGCTCTCCGTCAGAAATTAATTCAAGCAGCAGAAGTGGCGCGGTGACAACTTTCCAGTTACCGAGCCAGCAGCTAACTGCTCACACCGCCACTTGACGTGCCAACGAATTTTATTTACCCAATCCCCCGAATGCCACACGCAGTCTCTTGGCTTTCTTTCTGGGAAGCCATTCAGCCAGCTATTCGGCAGTTGCCAGCAAAAAATTTTGGATCCCTTATGTGCACTAAAAAGGCCACATGCTGCGACAGACAGACCTTGTGTCTGACGTCTGGACCCTGGCCCGCCGCGTCCCATATGGCATGTGTTGGCCAAGGGAACCGAGAGGTCGAGAGCTGCCCCAAAAAGTTCAATGTTCGGTCTGAAGAAGAAAATAATAATTAATTAAATAGCAGACATTCTTAATACTTCTTTACTGAGGAAGAATATTTTTATAAATTTTAATTATGCAGACATTTTTAAAAATTTAATTTAAGAATTTATATGCAACATTTTTGAAATTACAAAAAGGTATTTGAAAATTCGAAGAATTTAATTCAAAGCCTTTAAAACGCTTAAATGAACACATAATGGAAATTCGCATTATACAAAATTTAGAACCTTAAACAGGACTTAATAGTTGAATTTCTTTATTGATCTTTCGGTTTGTTTATGCAAGAAATTTAAGCTATTAAACAAAACAAACAATCATTAGGAAAAAAATCATTCTATATTAGTATTAAATTCAAATTTTAATTGAACAAAAATGCCACCAATCTCCTAAAGAATTTAAATGAAAGAAAGAATTCATATGAGGCAAAAATATCTCCAATTTTAATGCAGACATAGCCACACGCCAAATTTAATCATTTTGGTGAACCACAAAAAAAGAAAAAGAAAACTCTAAAAGAAGGGCAAAAACATACAAAGGAAAAGAACCTTTGCCCCTGGTCAATATGTGTGTGGGTGTGTTGAATTATGCGGAAATGAGTCTGAATGCCAAGTTCTTTTGTGCGTATTCTTGCCAATAACTCAGGGTGCCAGGGCAGGGAGAAAGGCAGAACAAAAAATTAAAATGTTTTATCTGCCACTGAGCGTCATTTACATAAAACCGATTTCTGGCAAAGTCCCCTCCCCCTGGCATAACCGGAAAAATGCAAAAAGCCCGAGAATGAAAACTAAAGCAAATGGAAAACTTGACGGTTGGGGCGGGGAGAAGCCAGCAAAAATTTTAAATTAACTTTATGATGGCTCAGACGGCACTCAACTGAACAAGCACATATGACAAGCAGCTTACTCCTGCCATATCCCAGCCCTTCCTCACACTTCTATTCACTTGGTGTTGCCACTTAATTAAGGACATTGCTCCCTTGGCCAAAGGCATGCAAATGAAGAGCGTGGCAGGGCGAGGAAAGAAGAAAAAATCATTTTCTATTAGCAGGCAAACAATTTTAACGCCGCAGTATAATAAAATTGCCACCATTTTGAAAGGGGGGATGGGTGGGAAAATAGCGACAGCCCACTCACTTATCAAGGCTGATAAAAAGCAATAACGGAAAAATACTTGTGCCACCCACCAGAAGCTGCAGCAACAAGGAGTAAGTAAAATCAGGCCAAAATGGCCAAGGCAAAGTGAATTTTTCGTGCACACATAGTCACCCCGAACACACACACACACTCGCACACACACACAGAGCGTTTAGTATGGAAATTAAATTTGCATAAATAAACGTCGACATGGGAAAGCGACAACGACAGCGGCGGCAATAGGAGGACGAGCTCTCTAGCAGCAGCCCAGGACAATGACAGGACAACAGCCAAGGCTGCCGTCTGAATAGTGTCAGATATGGGGTGAAACTTCTCTCTCTCTCTCTCTCGAAACCAAAGAAATCTCAAATATGTGTTCGAGTTGTGCATAAACAAAATTAAATATAAAACGGGGAACAAGCCGAAAGCCAAGGAAAGGCAAGAAAAGGGTGCTCTCAGTGCAACCGCAACGAAAAGAAATACAATCAAAATAAATATCAACAATAAATACAATAAAATAAAATAAAATAAAATAAAGTAAAGTAGGGCTTTTTGTGTGGCAAGCGTAAAGAGAAAATACAATGAGGCAAGTGCCGGCCACAAAAGTGGTTTTTCGAGGGGGAGAACAAAGTGCATTTGCAATTTGAATTTCAGACAAGTGTGAAAAGAGGATCAAATACTCTTCTATTGTAAATGGAAAATACTTCGAAGGGGAGTTTGCCCTATAGCTTTCACTCATTGTGATTTTAAGCAATCAATAAAATATCAAAGCCACCAACAAATGAGTTTTTGATTGTTAGATTGTTGAGGTGGGTTTATTAGAAAGCAATCAACTAGGGAGTCCCAAAAAGGAAAATATATACGTTTTTTCTAGTAAACAAATAATTATACAAATGAATAATTGTAGAAAATATACATAATAAAATATGTATTATGCAAATTAAATAATAAATAATCAGAAATCTAAAGTAATCTAATTCAAATTCCAATTATTTCAAATGTCTGCTTGATTTCTGACTCAAAATGTGAGCTCTAGAATCAACAAGTCACCCATAAATATTCATAGGCCATAAAATGCTTAATTATAAGAGATTTCTTTAGCAATTATTCAGAATGAATCAAGGCGAATAATTTGCTTCATTAATATGCCATAAACAAAAGGGTTTTTCGTTTGCCCCGACAAGTCATGCACACATGTGTTTCACAGTTTTCTCATTACGGAGGCCGAAGAAGTGTCTCAGTTTCTTTTGTGGGGTTTTGGCCATTAAGCCACTGTGTTTAGTTCATTATGACAGGCAAACAAGAGGCGCTCACACACACACACACAGCAATATAGCGCTAATTTCGCCCAGCTTAAAGTCTTCATTATTTACAATGTCGCCAAAAAATTGAGCCGACGCCTGCCGCAAGGCCGGAGCAAACATTACTCAGGCTTAATGGCACAAAAATGGGGTGTTTGCCTCTCCTGCTGCGGCGCACCTTGACATATTTTCCCTTTGTCCTGGGGAGTTGTAGGAGAGAGAGAGCGGGAACAATAAATAAACTAAGCCAGCGCCAAAAGAAGCCACAGAATCTACACAGAAATCTGCAAACAAATGACAAACAGGAGCAGCAGCCAGAGACAACTAAACAACGAACCAAACAAAACCACTGGGCGACAACGGAAAGGACCAAAAGAACCACTGAGTGTCGGGTCCCGTGTCCTGGGTCCCATGTCCTGAGCCCCTTGCTGTATTCCCGCCAGTAGTAGCCGAGAGGGAAAGTGTAAACTACATAGAGAGGGCAGAGGCGGACTTTTTGGCAATTTTCACAGGCGAAAAGCATTTCTATGGCCAAGTTTAACAATAATAAAGGTTGTTCTGAAAATCAATTTCAAAATAAAGCGGTTTCTAACCAAGTTTATTAAATAAACAAGTTTTGAAAATAAAATTTAAGAAGCAATAATATTTACGGCATATTTGTCTTTTGTAGCAACTTCTTTGAGGGTTTGTTGCACTTCTTAGACAAATATGAATCGAATTCCGTAGCTGGAATACCCTTTCTCCTTCAAGGGCTGCCCAAAATAATATTCATGTAAATGACTTTCGGTGGGGAGGCCACCAGTAATTGCCTCCAACTGGCATTGCATTCGCATGTGTACGGGTATTTGGAGTAAGCGTTTAGCAAATATAACAAACAACCGGCGCACATAGATACTTGGTGTGCGTGTGTGACATGCAAATAGACCAACACAATTGCTTAGATTAGTTCCTGTTGCCTTTGTTGTTGTTGTTGTTGTTACCAACGCCGCCGACCCGACTTGGCCATAATTCGCCGTGTGCGTCGCTTTGTTTGTATTTGCCCTGGCCTGTGGGATTAGCCAAAAGTCTGGGACAGGTGTAATTTGAAGTAGCCCTGATTCGAATCGATTTCGGCTACGGAAACGGCAACGGCAATGCCAAGACACTTACGTTTCGAATCCAATTTAGTAGCCCAAAACGCAGGTCTCATGTTTTATTCAGGAGTTGGCAAGCTTTGAAAATCTTCCCCCCAGCAAAGTAAACATATCAAAATTTCATGTGTATACAACACTCTCACTCTTTCGCACCAGTGCTTTCCCGCTCGCACGCTTTGGTTGAGATTTAAAGGTATGTCTGCATTGGAGATGTTGTGTATATCATACAAAAGTTGGGCAAATATTCCAATAATTATCGTTAATTATCGATCTATAAATACATAAGAAAATATCCTTATTTTTTGAAAATTTAGTATGTAATTAAGTAAATTTATTTAAGTAATAAATATATTTAAGTTTATCAAAGGGTTATTTATAATTTTCAACATTTTTAAGCTAAATATTATATTATCGATTTATATCGATTTTTAAGTATCAATCATTTATTAACATATCTACCGTTTCAGGGAAAGTCACACATGATACACGAATTATTGAATCATCACATAGGCTACAACTTATTTTATTATCGATTTTTATTTCGATTTAAAATATATATGTATTTCAATTCCCTAACCCGCTTGCCGGATAAGTGGCAAATTGTCGGTTCATTGATGTGTTTAATTAACAAACTACATTGAATGGCGCAGGTCACACCATTTTTCCCACATTATTATTTCAATTGTTTGCCTGCCAATTAGTGATTGGAAAAAAAGAACTAAAGCACTGTCGAGGCATTGATAATTGTTTTCCGACATCCAAGATTAATTGCCAATTACCAGAGTCTATGTACAATAAGTTTAATGAACTATAGCCCAGCAATGAACTTATTTTTTCTCCGAAAGAAAATAGGTTACAGCTCTTTAATAATAGCAAGAACAATGTAAACTTCCCCCTCACCAAATCCTCTTGAAGTTTAGGTCAAGAAGTGTGAAAATATTTCCTGAATAAAACAAGATTTTCTTTCTACGATTTGTAATGTAAATCTAGAATGAGGAATCAAATTATAAGCTTTGCCTAATAGCACTTAAGATCGCTTTAAATGCTCTTTATTATCCACATTCTATTTACCCTGCTCAAAATTTCTACCATCAAAAAACAATGTACCAAAATCGCACCACTTGAAATTAAAATCAAATATTCTCCAAAAGTTACCCAAGTTCAAGTGATGACTGTAAAACTACTATAATGTCAATCAAAATGCTGATGGGCCACATGTTGCCTTAAGCAGGCCAACGAAGGAAAACAACATAGTTGCGGGCTCAACATTTCTGTACACTTTGTGAGGGGAAATTTTTCGAGAAGCGGAAAACTCTGTCAGTTAACAGAAAGAGTTCTAGTCGAAAATCAACAGTGAAAAGCTACCCCTTGAATCCACACAGGTTCCACACCTTAACACTGAGTTGGATCGAGTGTTAAACATTCATTCTCAAACCACAAATGTCTCTCGGCGGTGACATGTTAATTTCGAGGGAAACTTATTACAACTTGAGTGTCTGGCACCCGGAGGGGGAGAGCTGTGTCCTTCCGACTTTTGGGCTGAGGAGCAGCTAGCTTCTCTTTGATTTCCACCCAGCATCAAGCTTTAATTTTAGGCAAGAGGCTAATTCTCGGAAAATTGGATTTGGCCAGTAGTTAGGAAAAAACGTTTCGGCCTCCCAACGAAATTGAAATGAAAAATTAAATTTTTAACGGGGGCCCACTGAATTCCCCTTAAAGCGCCCGACAACGAAAAGTTCCATAAATTTCAACTTGGGTTGGCGGGTGGAGACTTTGAAAGTTGGTCACAAGGTGCACAAAATCATTTTTTTCCATACAATTTATTGCTTTTGGGTCTGCGTTCTTTTTCCCTCAAATATTTGTCACACATTCGGGGCCCCCTTTGCCCTGGCGTAGTCCCAAAAGAGGACAGAAAAAAGTGTTTTATAAACCTTCAATTGCTGTCAATTTATTGACAACATGTCGCCGCAACTTCCTCTCCACTCAAAACCTTCAGGCGGAAAACCAGAAAGAAAGGACGGGTCACAGCAGGAGCAAAAATGGGAGGCGAAGACAAAAGGGCTATGACCGAAATTTGTTTGCCAGCCTTGGGCAAAAAAATATGACGAAGACGATTTTGGTCCGCCTTTATACATTATTTTATTTTTCCGCCGTCATAGCTGCTGCTGCTGGAGGATAGCAGGAGCTGCTATCGTTGTTTTTTTGTTTGAGTCCGTGTGAGAAATGTGAACAATTTACAATAGAAATTGCTGTGTGTGCATTTGGCTGACTCGTCGTATACGCAATCAGCGCGCGATTGCTAAAAGCATTGAAGGCAACAACAACATCGCCAGCGGAATCTTTTGCCGCCAGGTGATATGGAGATACAGCACAGACGATGCCTTGTGCCAATAAAATATAAATCTAACGAAGTAGGTGTACTCTTCAATATTTTAACCATAATCATATGGATAAATATCTAAGATATTTAAGAAGTGCTGATCTTAGTAACATTTATTTTTATTTTTTAAATTTAAAATCAAATTATAACAAAAAGTAAAGTACCTTTTGTAAAAGACAGCCATTGTCCCTACTTTCAATCAATAACATTCCCTTTATTAATTCCCATATACCCTGTCGTACCTAGAGCACAAGGGAAAAAAGTAAAACAAATGTTATATTTTACATTTCAATTGTTTTTTATGATTGCGCCCAAAGTGCACACGTACAGCGCTTGACAATTCTCGATGGTTGTCTCCGATGTTTGCCGCTGCTGTTTGTTGTTGTTCTTGTCAGCCGGCTGTCAATTTGGCTGCCGTGCGTGTAAATTGCACAGCAGCTGCTCGATTGACAATCTCTGCCCGAGTGTTGGTGCGACGCACTTGGAGGTGTATATGTGTGTGTGTTCCATCAGCGTTCCGCTTGATTTTATGGGGCATTGCGTCGAAATTGAAAGTGAAAAATGCCTTTCAGGTGCTTAAGTGATGAAGTGCCAATTGCCTTTGCCTTTACCCCTGATTGCGCGTTTGAGTATTTTTCGCCTGTTTCCATATTGATTTCCGGTAAATTATTATTTTTTTTTCTCATCCCCTCCCCCGCTGTTTCGGTTTTCTGTTTGTTTCGCTGTCGAAAATTTGCGTGCATGTTGCCCGAAAAAGTAGGCAACAAAATTTTATGGTTCCCGGGATATGTGGGTTAGACATGAAATGCTTGTATAGGTTTTTATCAGGAAATGTCTAAATGCTTAAAGACCAAAATAGAACTGAACGGGTATTAACTAAGTTTATTTCGATATTAATAGGTATCGATGGGGGAAAAAGTAGAGGTAATAAATATATAAATATAAGTTATATATTCATTTTTAAAGAGTTTTGTTTTATGTTCAGTAAAAAGCAGAGAACAAACACTGGGTTTTTTATTAGTTTTATTGAGTTTTAAATATAAATACCACCATTGAGAAATATTAATATATTTTAGCCTTAAGAAAATAAATCCCTTGAACTTTAAGACAATTTGTCAGCTCGTTAAACCTACACTTTCATTATGAGCATAACTCACACTTATGCCACTCAAATCAGCGGCATAAAAATGCAAATTAAACTCGAAAGGTTAGGCTAACGCTGAAGAGCGGCGGCGAAATGTAAACATTATCCAGAGCCGGCAATCATAAGATATTGCAACTGGAGAAAAGCAGCCCAACTCCCTAATGTACAGTTACGTCTTCAGAGCCAACTACTAAATTAAGGCCGCCCGGCCATAAAGCAGCGGCCCACAAAAGATGAAGGAGATGGAAAAAAAGAGCACTGTTAGCAAACAATTTTACAACTTTAGGCTCGCGCTTACATAAAAATAAATTTCTTATTTACATAAAGAAACTTTTAGGTTGCCAACCAACAAACAACAAAATAATAATAAAAAAAAGAGAACGAGAAAAAAACTGAAATCAAAATAAAAACCGCAAGGAAAAATTCCTCCTCTTCGCAGCTCTGAGCTGAGGTGGCAACAAACATTAAGAGCATCAACATTTGCATATTCCGTATATTTGGCTTTTGCCTTAATTTGTTTGCACATATAAGCAAACACACGCTCGCAATCTCCACAAAGTGACTTTGCATGTTTAACAGCTCAGCGGGATAAGGATCTGCCGAAACTTTCGCTGAATTTTAGTTTAGATCAAACATTTGTATGAAGGTAAATATTTGTAAATGATTAAATGGCTGAATGGTTTAATTATCTTAAACAGTTTTAAGGAAATGTATCATAGAGTAAGAATTAGTAAGAAAATTGAAAAGATAGTAATTGAAAATCCGGCTCGAAGGACCAAAATGAAAGAGTATCCTTACAAATATATATATCAATATTGGAATCATATTTATTGAGTCAAAACTCAAAAATCATTTTCATATAAGGCTAGGTAAAATAAAGGAAAATATTGCTAATATCAAAATGGAACACCAATATGTTGATTTTCGATTCAGCCACTCATTTCTTTCGAATAAATTTAAATAAAAATCAAGTCAAATAGCTCTTGAAATGTCAAACAAAGCACATACGAGATATTTATTATCCGTCAGTATAATTAATCAATTAATTATATTATCTTTAATAAAATTCAGCCGCAAACTGTTGTTCTCGAAAACAATTACTCGAATTTAAAGCTTTCAGCAGTGCAATTTATCTATCCCCTGATAGTTCTTCTCTAAATAAATATGAAAACACCAAATTTTTAGTAAATTTATGGATAGGAAAATCGCTGGGAGATCGGGACTAACTGTTGTTGCTAACCAAGCATTAGCGTTAACGATGCATTGCCGGTTCGGTTTGGGGGCCTGAATGTATGTATGTATATCGGTGTGCGGGAGTGTGAAGTGGATGTGCCTGGAGTTTGTGTGTTTGCCGATGCCAATTCCCAGTGCAGCATTTGGCCCAGTGCTGGTTTTGTTGATTTGCTTACGCTGCCAGACGCAGACAAAAGTAAATTTAGACAGGCGGACAGGGCGAGGGGAGCTCTTTTTTCACAGTCATTTGGGCACATAACAATCTTTCTTTTTTTTTCGCAGGGCCTAACGTAGTGCCCATAAATATTCTGGCATTGTTTTGCTTTATTATTTTTATTGTTATTGTTTCCCCTTCCAGCTGCTGCCGGCCGCGTTTGCCTCTTCACAATTTATGTTGATTATTTTTATGGCGCGGTCGCTTGGTGGCCAGTATTCAGTATTCAGACGTATCAAAAACAGGAAACTAAAGCCCGGCAATATGTCAATATATGGCAGAATAGAGACTCCTGGCCTTTGTTTGGTTTGTGTTTAACGTTTAACATGACAAATGGCCACGCCCCCTGGCTTAACGCTTGTGTTGTCAATGAATACGGCAATTTATGCCCATACATATTTAAAAAGGCCAAACAATACAAAGAGAAAGCGCGTGCGATAAAAACATGGTCGGAAAAGTTTTTGCCAAAATGTTTAGAAAGAGTCAGACACCAGTTGGGGCGAAAAGTTCCAAAAAGCCATTCGTTTAAATGCAGTTGGACTTTATAGATTTTTCTTAAACCGCAAGACGATCAAATAATTTAAAATTTTTACCAATAGAAATGGCCCCAAATGGGCGCTAAAATAGCTTAAATATTTATTTATATTTACTTAATTTTAGCAACCAATTTTATGATTCAAGTCTTAAATACAAAACCTACGTTCCTTTCAGTATTCTTTCCCTTTGCTTAATTTCAGCGCAATTAACAAAAGTTATAATCAATTCACTCGGCTCTGAAACTAATGAATTCCCTGACTGCCAGAGACATAAATTCTGCGTTACACTCTATATATAGACTATATAAAAGGCACAGACGCGAATCCTGGCAAGATGACACATTAACAGGCATCCGCACACAATTTTGAGGCTAAGCTCGGTCCCACAAACCACCAGGAGAATGGAATGGAATGGCTGGCAATGGTGGTGGGAGTTGAGCTAGAGTAACGTGGAATGTGGGTGATGGCATCACGGTTGGCTGCATACCAAGTTTTCCGTCTGAGCCAGAACCTGCGAAGTGGCTTAAAGCCACCAGCCAAGCCCAAACCCGCTAATGCCCCAACTCCCCTTATCTTGAGACCTCAAAACTCGTTGGTTCTTTGGCCCCGATGCTGATTCTTTGTGTCTTGTGTTTAGATTTTTGCCTCTGCTATTTTAGTAGCTGGCTATTAATATTTCACTTCGTCTCCTGCACGTCCCGAATCCCCATTCAGAGTCCTTGATATTTGTTTGTTTGCTTGTTTGCTCCTCGGTTCCTTGCCTGGCTGACGCCCTTTTATTGTTGTCGTCATCGTTGTCGTCGTCCTCGCTGCCATTAATACGCTTAACATGGGTAACATGATAAGCTAACAAGTGTGTTTGTCTAGGTTTTGACTTGACTTGATTTTGATGTGGTTTGCTTTCACCCCGTAAAGCCTTTTTGGCCTTGACTTGGTTTCCTTTCAGGCGGTTTCTCGGGATTACCTTGATCTGGTTGGCTCCCATCTGGTCTTAGTATATAAAGGCATCATCAAGAAGAAAAATAAAATTAATTGTAATGAAAATATTAGGTTAATATATTTTGTATTTAATTATTTTACCTTTGGAGTTTAAATATTCGCAAATGCCAACAGCAAGTATTTTCTAACATACACCCACCACTCATTGTGTAAAACAATCCACAATAAATTCCATTCAATTTATTTCTTTATTTGTTGTGTGGTTTTTTCAATCGCAGTGTCCTAAATTAATTGCAGTTCATTATAACGATTGCCAGCCAGCCTACCAACCAGACCGCACATGGAAAATCAATTAAAAGCGGCGTTATATAACAAAACATTTGCACAGCCACCGCAAATCGCGGCCGCAGAAATTTAACACAAAAACATTTTGGAAATTTGTCCACCAAACACCAAATCGGCAGACAAACAAACCATCGTGCAAATCCAACGCGGATCGTGTCAATATTGGGCATTTTTGTGGGTCTATCAAGTAATTCCATCGGGTAATACTTAAAAAGAAATATTTTTTTTCAATTAGAAATTAAATCTACTTGCGAAAATGTTTCACTGATACACCTGGCCATGTTTCCAGGCAAGGGTACTCATAAAATACAAACTTGTATGTCTAGAGCAGACTTTTTTTTTTGCATATTATAAATATCTAAAAGTATATTCAAGTAATCTGTACCCAAGTGAAATATGGATTCTCCTCAGACGCAGACACATGGCAAACAAACGCAGGACAAACCGAGCATCAGCCAAAATGAACAAAAAGTGCAAACAATGGAAGTAAGGGACAAATTTGCATTTGATCCGCGTTTTACACAGGATTCTCAGGACCTTGGCACAACAGAAAAAAAGAGCCACAACAATATACATAAAATATATCGAATGCAGGTTGTGACTACACGTACATCTGGAGTTTATAAAAATTGCATTCAACATAAATGTATATGGATGGTAGCGAGGAAATTGTTTTTGAACTTTTTAAAGTCACTTGGGGTTTAAAATAAAATATTGACTTCACTGCAAGATATTTAGAACATGGAAATCTCTAATGAAAGCAAATAAAAGAAGAGGTTGTTCAGGAGCTTAGGTTTATACATAAAATATTCAAATATAAGTGTGACCTTTTATATACTTGACCTTAACTTAAATTCCAACTCATTTCCCATCTTTTAACTTGAAATTAACTTTAACTTTTGCTCTTTCTTCAGCCGAAAATCGCTTAGTCGCAGTCCAATTTACTCCCCCCAGGAAAATACTTTGCCAAACATTTGTCTCATCAGGGAAAAGGAATGATTTCCGCATCTGTGGCTCATCCCACTGCGGGCGGCATTCGTCAGCAGATCCAAGGACACCTGAGACTGACACACTTTCACTTCAAGCCAGTTGTAAAAGCGAGAAATTCACAGGATTAAGAGCCGTAATCCAACGCCAACCGGGCCTCCCCAGTTTCCCCCCAAACTGCTTGTCCTCTTCCTCTTGCTGCGATCCTGTTCCTGTTGGATCCTTGCAACCATAACCACCAACCCAACAGTCCACTTGTGCATCGGAGCGTTTTGCCGGCGACTTAACAACATTTTGCATTCTGCCCACTGTCATCAGCCGTTGTTCACCCGCCCGCCGCTTTTCACCACACCTCTGAATAGTGCTACACTCAGAAAAATGGGTTTTATTATCGAATAAGTTGTAATATTATGGGTTAGGAATTTAAAATTGTGTTAAGCAGACGAAATTAATGAATTAAATTATATAAAAGATAAAGAAAAAACAACTCAACTTCTGCTAAATTAAGTAATGGTTTCATCAAAATAAACGCCTTTGCTTATAATTCTCAAGTCATTATTTTTCATTTTTGCAACTTAAAATATTATTTGCATTATGTAATCTATTCTTTTATTAGTTATTAATAATTTAATAAAATGTAATACTTTATAATATTTTTATTTTCAAAGTGCAACCGAGCTTTTCCCGCTTTCACTGCCTGTGCAACGGCAACGGCTGTCGTTGTTTCCGCTTCCATCACTGGGGAGGCACATTTTGCGTAATCTTGTTAGATAATTACCGTGTAGGGACTATGCGGTTTCCCTATCGGTGTGAGCCGGCCTCTCTGCTCCGTGTGCGAGTGTGTGTGTGTCTCGGCCAGGTTGGTAGGCCATTTCAATTGCCCCAACCCCCTCGTTGCTGCCAATCGGTTTCAGATACTTGGACTGTCGACCCAGTTTGCCGGGTACCATTTTGAGTGTCTCTGGCAGGGTGGGAAATTGGGAAAGACAATCGGAGCATTTCTCGGACAATCAGGTTCGAGGTTTAGGATTCATGAAATTATGGTTGCCCGTAATAGGAAGAGTATACACAAACATATTCACAACCCAAACTATCTTTGTCTGACTTAGCTGTATCTAAAATAGTACGATTAAGTTAGGTTATCTTTAAAAAACAAAACATTTAAATAATATAATAAAAAAAAAGTCCCAAATTGATTTCCCATTAGTTAGTAAAAGAAAAAAACTGTAAGCTGGCTCAATAATTTATTTAAAAACGAAAAACACAAAAAATCAATTTATTATCTAAAATTCCGGATATTATTTTCCAGCCGGACATCCTCGGGCACAATAATTCGCTATCAATTTAAGAGCTCTTACGCATACTTAATAGGCTTCATAAAATAAAACCACGATTTTGGTTGCTTTTTAACATTCGATTTAAATTCAAATTTTGTGAAATCACTAAAACCAATTATGGGGCAGTGTCCAAAGCCAATAATCTCCGATTTATTGCAACAATTCGACTAACATCTAATTTATTTATTAAGCCGAATAGGTGGGCCTTTTCAACGGCCAAGTGCGTAGGTGGGGGGAAAAGAGTTTTGCATAAATTTATGCAAAAGAAACGACAAAGTGGGTTGGAGAGAAGGAAATTGGTCGACTTTATGATTGAATTTCATTTCTGCTCTATCGATTGGAAAGCAATTATCACAATTGTGTTGCGCAAAAAAAAAAAATTGCAAATTGAAAAAGAAATATTCGGTTGGTCGGGGGTCACGCACTTAATTTGTTCATTGTTTTTCCTCGGGCAAACGTTTTTCTCCTTTTTTCCTGTTGCTGATCAGCCACTTTTACTTTTCGCACTGGCAATTTACATAATACAAATTGCAATTATCTTTAATGCGCTTAAGTTGGTACTTTGCCTGTGGTCAATTTAAATGTTCTAATTGATTTTTTGGCTTATTTTGCATGGCCTGTTTGTGTGGTTTACTTGAATAATGTGAACATTTTGATCTACTTTATATACATTTTTATTTTATAAAATAAAAATATATTTTTAACAGCTTACCTTGTCTTAAAATTAACTGTCCCAGTCGCTTGCCTCTATTATAAAAATAATAACGGCAATGCCAAAGTACACATGAAAGCAAAAAAACACAAGCATTTTAATAGACTAAAATTTTGTTGATTTCTATAGCCATGCCTTCTTTAAAATTAATATTAAATACTAAGCAAAACAGTTAACCAAATTATTTCAATTAAAATTGTAATATTAAATATTAACCTGTAGGTTTTATTTAATTCAGTTTGCATTCATTTATTTCCCATTAACCTTTATTTAATTTAAACTTCCCTGCTTTATTTAATTTATATTTTCAACAACTCATATTCAATTGCAAATTTGTTTACATTTACAATTTTAATAGCTTTTCAATTTTTCATTGAATTTGTATGACTTTTACCACCCCTTTTTCTAGTCCAACTTTTCTGACGAACAACTCTCGCAGGAAGTGCCAGCAGGACGATGGATGCGAGCCGTTGCATGACGCCATTCTGGGCGCATAAATATTTTAGATTTTCCACGCCAGACTTTGTTGCTGTCACAGAAACTATGAAGGCAGTGGATGGGCCTCCAAAGTGAGGAGGAGCAGCTGCATTTTCCGAGAGCCTATCCCGGCAAGCTGTTCGTCCAACTGGCGCTGGATTGTTAGCAGCTCCATGGCAGCCCACTGTGTCTGTGTCGCTTCTGCCTAGTTGGCCAACTTGGCAGCAGGCAACTGCAATGTTGACGCTGCTGTTGCAACGGCACTGCGGTGCTTGCGAGAAAAAATATGCAAACTGCGGGCTTCTGTACTGGAAGAAATAATTATGATCATAAATTGTAAATCAATATAAACCTTACTCTTATATTTAAGTTTAAATTGGAGCTTTACTAGTTCTCAAATAACGTAAAGAATCTTTAAATTATTTTCCTCTCTGCTCCACAATGTCCTTAACTTTATTTCATAAATTGTTATTGTTGCTATGATCCTGCAACAAGCCTCCTGCAATATGTTGAAGTGGCCTCTGGTATTAATTTGTTGCCTGCACCAGAAGTGCTTAATAAATATTTTAATTACAAAGAAGAACAGAAGCTGGCTCGGGTCAAAGCCGGATGTCCTGATGGCCTGACGTGCATGCCCCTATGCGATGGATCAGATGCCCGTGCCAAGCAGGTCTTGAGGTCCTGGAACCAAAGGAGATTGAGAGGACATATTGCTGCCGCTCTGACTAATGATACACAAGAGGCACGCACTCACAAGGGCCACATAATGGCTTTAATGGATAAATAATATAAGGTAAAGATAAAAGTCGCGTGGACAAATTAAAAGAAAATTGTAATTTATTGCTGAAAGCTGAATAGTGTATTTAAAAAAGTGTGACAAGAAGAAAGACTTGATGTTCCTTTAGTTGTTCTATACTTTCTTAAATCAAGAATTTATTAAAACTTATAAAACTTTATATAGATTAATCAAACTTCCCCGATAATTTGTGGCCAAATGATTAAACCTGAAACTAAAGCTGGCAGCCTGAAGCCGGGCCAAAATTGAGCAAAGTTCAAGTTGAGTCGAAAATTGCATAAACTCATTTGTATAATGCACACGCTTCGCCATCCGAAAAACCAACCAAACCCCCCGGCCTGCCCCCAGTTTTCCTCGGCTTTCCCCCGCTTTTCCTCGGTCTTTATGTGTGTCCTGCTCATCTGCATATATGCAGCGATGCAGGAGGCGCTGAAAACTATGACTCGAAAATGTGACCTGCTGGATGCGTAGCTGGGAAAATGTCTGGGAAATGAGAAAATCTGGGTGAATCGGGGGGGACATGGGCGAAAGCTGGGCGGGTCTTGGGGGCATGGCCTTGGGCGACATTTAGCACTCGCCACGTAGCGCAGCCACGCCCACCCACTTTGGCCCGCCCTGGAAAACTTAGCCAGGAACATAGCGGAGCTTAACTTTGACACATTTTACACATAATTTTCAACACCTAAATCCGCAAGTTAGTGCCAACCATCAGATTTTGCACACGTTAACGCAAACATAAAGCGCCGGATTTTGGATTTTCGACTGTGCCGTGCCAGCTTCCTGCAGCTGAAACAGGTGCAGCAAGGATGCTCAGCCGGACCAAGCTGTTTTTTTTTTCTTTGTCTACTTTAAAGCCAGCAGCCACGAATAAAAAATGGGCCATGAAATGCACAACTTTTGTGCATGCGGAAACAAAGGAAAAGTGGAAAATGTTCTACGTGAGAGTGTGTCTCGGTCTTAGCTGAAAAATTTAGTCTTCATGTCAAAAAACTTTGACCAGACAGGAGTGCTATGTAGTCTTTTGAAGAGGTCAAAGGAGCTCATGAAAGCACTCAGACTCGGGACATAAGCTTGGGGTTTTCACTGGAGTAGTCCATTTGAAAGTGAAGTTTGGAAAAATTATTAAAACGAATATATAATTATCCTAGAGTGTCCTAAGTATTCATTTGAGCACTAAGTGTTAATTAGAAATATTTAAATAATTTTTTTTTTTAAACTATAGTTTTATATCCAAACATGTAAGTAATCAAAAGATGAGCGAGGTAGACTGAGTGATAGAAATGTTAAAAACAAACAATAAATAGATGGTGGATTATTTTAAAAGCTATAGTCAATATATACAAATATATCGATATTTTAAATATTAAATTAAATAACATTTCATAATATTTAGAAAATGATAATATTAATACTTATAGACAAGGGCCTTATTTTACCAAATAAAACTCTTAAAAAATGTATTATTTCCTACAGCATAAATTAACAAATATTTTATATA
>VNKB01014817.1:0-25025 GCA_008042735.1 Drosophila leontia
TTCAATAAATCGGTATTCGTCAGGACACTTGACATTTTCCGCGTATGGATTACCCTAAATAATTTAACGTCTTTATTTTTTGCCTCAGCAGCTTCCTCAGAAACCTCTCCAATTGAGACTAAACCATTTTTAATTATGGCAGGACCATGTAATAATACTTTATAATACCTTTTTTCAAATTGAGGTTAGGTTACGTTTTTGTATTTTGTAAGCCGCACGGCACCTTACGGCACTTGAACTAAACTTTCTTATATTCTTAAAATGCTTAAGAATATTATACAAAAAGATTTGTGAATGCCAATGAGTGCCATCACAACTAAAACTCTATCCAAACACAGAAAAGACAAACTAAGAACGTTCACAATTATGTACTAAATACAACAATGATTTACACAAAACACAACAAAGACTACATATACTTTTTATTGTAAAAAGAAAGTTTTTACCTTTCTTTAAAATATTAATCACTTCCATGGCACAAACACTTGTTTAAAATATTTTTAAAAAATTTTTTGCGGAGAGCTTCTCTTGCATGTTGGTTACACTGCAATACACAATGAATATCATGCTATCTTTTCGATGCTATTCTTGAAGCGGACAGACAGAGCAAAACAAAAAGATGAATAAATTCAAATAGCTAGACCAATTATAAATAAGAATTGGTACATTTAAAGTCAAAATTTGGACTTTGGTTTTTTTATTTTTGGCCTACGGGCTGGACCACTGTGGAACGCACAGAAAAACAAACCTTTGGTAGCCGCGAGTTTTGGCTGTTAAAGGCCAAAAGCGTCACTTAAAAGCGAATCAACAGCGCACAGTTGTGCCCTTTGGCGTTAGAGTTGTTCGGGTTTCGCTCCTGAACTTGTTAGCATTTTGCGAGGGCACTTCAAAAAGAAGCTGGTTCCTTTTGAATCACATATATAATAATAAAATAATGGAAAGAAGAAATCCATAGGGTAATGGAAGTAATTCAATGAACACTAAAAAACTATAAGACCACCAAAAATTTTTTTTTTAAGTTACAAAAACATGTTTATAAAAAAAATTTACTTGTATTTATATTTCTGTAACTTAAAATAAAAACGTTTAATGATTCTGCCGTACTATAAAAAAAGTACCTATAAGTCCCACGATTATTTCCCTGTCCCCAAACTAGTTCAGTTCAACACACATCTCCAACTGTCCTGCTTTTCACAAGACTGCTGATGGCGAAATTTACAAAGCTGAAAGCAAAAATTCCAATTTAAGCGGCGTGTCAAAATTGCAAATCAAAGTTTCGGGTTCTCGGGTCCGCAACTTTGCCGGGAGTTTGTATGAAAATTGCTTGATTGAATGCCCGATTGAGTGACTGACAACTGCCTGACAGCAATAGAGGCCCACACACAACGAGGGCCTGCTTCCTGGCCAGAAAGGACAATTGCCAAATCGCCGCAATTGTCCCCTCAGACACTCACACACACTCAGCGAGAAGGGTAGAGCGAAATGGTCGGTTAATTTGAGGCAATCACAAGGCAAATTGAACCCACAGCCATCAGAAAAACTGTTGCCGAGTCGTCACTTAAATGACACAATCTGGATGCTTGCCGAGGTAGTATTATAGTTTCAGAAAGGATAAACCAATGATGCGTATTGGTCGGACTCAGAGTCTGGATTTAAGTTCTCTTTTGCAATCGCCCGAGACATTCCAATGGGTATCTGAATGTGTACAGTTTATGTAAATATATTTGGGGATTGATTGGCAAGGCAAACGGAGTGACAGGAAAGAAAAACACACACAAGAGGAGCTGATGGAATCAGCAGGGATATGATATGGACCTTCGAAGGCACTGCTGGCAACTTGGAAGAAGAGTGTAGAATAAAAATCCTTGGCATAGAATTCATTATGGATGAATTAATCAATATCAACCCATAATTTTGTAATTTTCAAATTATTAAATTTCTTCTAATTTTAAAAATTCAGCTCATAAAGCCTTAGATCATTACTAATTTCCATGGTAAAAGCAAACCAAAATTCCTCCGTTGTCCTGTTAGGCCATCATATAGGGCTTTTAGGAAGCCCCGAAAAGGAAGCACCATTAGCACGTGCTGTTCATCCCAATGGTAAAGTCCACTCCTGACAAGAGTCAAACAGTTTCCAGGGGGAACACAACGTGCATGTAATTGTGTCGCCTGGGACAGCCGGCCTAATCCGTAGCCCGTGGCCACTTTTGCTGCTGCCACTTAAAAATCCACTTAATCCCGCAGTCTTATAAAAATAACAAAAAAAAAAAGAAAGAAAGAAAAGAGAGAGAAGCAGGAAAGGAAAAATCTCAGAGAAGTGAGGGAAATGCGGAGCCGAGTTGCGCTCCCCGCTCTGACGTATTCAAACTGCAAGTCGATTGTTATTTTTACGCCAGCGGCGGAAATAGACATCCTGCCTCGCGTCCTTCGAGCAAAAAAGAAAACTTTAACACAACTTTCGTGGAAAGCGCGGACGGGAAAATAGGGAAATGGCCAAGGAAAGGCGGGGAAGTCAATGTCGAGCGAATTGAAGGAGTAAATTTCGTGCGGCAGTTGTTGGCCAAAGTTTTTCCTCTGACTGGGCATGTTAGGACCTTGTCAGGGGGCTTGCCCGTGGAATCAGGTCCGCCATTATTGAAAGTGCCCGTTGAGTAATTTAAAAGTTTGCCCCAAGTCCCAACTTGTAGTCACCCATTGAGCGAAAGCGATGTATTGAGGTCAAATTGATTCTTTATAATAACAAGAAATCAGGCTTAAATCATGGGGCTTTGGTAGAGATGACAAAGTGAAACATTCGATAGTTACAGGGTATCTGGAAATAAGAATATTGTTATTAAAACATTTAAATAATATTTAAATTAAATTTAATATAATATTTTGTCAAAATTATATACAACATATTATCTCACATTTAATTTGATAAAAATACTAGTAATAAACTTGTAATAAATTATTTTAATATTATAAAGAACTGAATTTATAGATTGTATAATTAATGGAATTTGTATTATCAAAATCACTATAGACTTTTGCCCATCTCTATGCTTTAGAGTAAGCCAGTTTCTGAACAACTGAAACTTGTTGGTTCCTGTCGGCCGATGCATGCAACCGATTGCCTCTGGAGTACATAAAATTCCTCAATAATTCCAACTTGAGCTGAAAAACAGCAAAAGTTTCCTCCCGGCTTTGTAGTTCATAAAAGACCGAAATAGAACCTCCTACCAAATTTGATTGCCACAAAATAAGATTAGTGTTTGGGGGCCAGCGAAATCCGCTTTTATTACCGAACGCATTAAATATTCCTGCGTCATTGGTCAGGGAGGCCGGCTCATGGGAAAAGGAATTTGTGGTGCGTGGAAATGGAAATGGAAAAAGGCAATCTGAGGGAGGTTGGGGAAAGGACTATGTAGACTGGGATTTGTTTTACAATTCAGTCACGCTCCTTGCTCGTTTCTTTTTAGATTTCGTGCCCACCTTTTTAATTAATTTCTCCTTTCGCCGCTTTGGCGAGATGAGAAGGCCATTTATGCGCTTTAAATGATGCTCGTTAGGAGCTCTCTGCCGCGCTAATGGTGATGTCCATGCAAATCAAAATGGCGACACGCCGACTTCCGTTTCCGGCGCACGCTTTGTGCTCCCTGCTGCTCTTTACCTCTCTTCCTCTGCCGTTGCTTCGCACGCCCCAAGTTAATCCTTCGTCCTGCACATTTGTCGCATGCGTTAATTTATGTTTGCCTAGTTTCAGTTTTCAACTTTTGTACTTAATTAGCATAATGAGAAGTTCTCGGCTGCCAGCGTTATTGTTCTTGTTTTCCCCGCTGCAACACCCGAAACTACTTCAGCAGGAGTGTATTTAGTTAGTTTGTTGACTTTTCGAGTGCCTGGCAGTTGCACACTTACAGCGCAACTTTGATCAAACATTGAAGACTTTGGGTATTTAAATAATGCTTAAAGCCGCCATTGAAGCCACGTAAATTACCTGCTAAGAGCTTATTGAACGCTTCATAAATTTATAATTAAACTGTAGTCTGCAATGTCCTTTAAAAACCGGACTTCTTAGCTTCTTCTGTCAACCACATAATCCCTATTTGAATAAGGACATTTGAGATTCTTAACAGTTGCCGTTGCCTCTGGCTCTGACGAGGCATTCAAAACTTCATAAGGCCCATGAAAAGTTTTCCTGAGGGAGCAACTGAGCAACCCATTCACATATTCAATTAGAGTTACAACTTCAGAAAGTTCAACGGCAATTTGTGTGCTCTATTTGGGGCTTTTCGGCCAAAAGATTTCATTAATATTAAAAGAGAGGGAATTCTTTCTATGGCCACAGAAACTACTATAAATGAAACGCTTGTCAGTGCTTCAAGCGCACATAACATACAGAGAAGAGAACTTGGCCAACAGGGCGAACTTTCGCAACTCGGTGGGCAGCCAGCTGTGCAATTTGCTGGCAGAACTTAACAATTTGTGTCTGGAAAGCATAAGGACGATTGGTTGCAAGTCCTCTCCCAGCCGGCATAAGGGGAGTTGGCCAAGTGCCCCGGTTCTGCGGGTCCTTAATCTGATATTTCGCCCTCTTCCACCGAACTCTCACTACCCTGGTCCTTAGTGAGATCAACAGAGGTTTCTTCGGGCCGGGGTCTCTTGGGTTTCGTTCCCCAACTACTGGAGCGGAGCGCCCTATGTAGCTGCTGCAGGTCCACCATCGGCTTGGGCATACATTTAGGTTGAGGTACTTTTTTGGGGGGGAATCCGGAATAGTCTTCGTCCTTCCAGACAGTGGTTTCCCCTGGCTTGAGCCGATCCACCCATTCGTACTTCCCTTGGGCCATGGGCATCCAGAAGACAAGCAGCTGGTCGCTGCTCACGAACATGGTAAGCTGGGGATTGAATCGCAGACATCGAACCGCTCCCACGTTGTTGCCCTTGAGCACGGCCACCGGATTGCCGTTGTCCGCTCGCCAGATATGAACTCTGCCCGCGTCAGCGCCGGAAAGCACGAACTGGGAGTCCGGTGAGTAGGTGGCCTCTAGGAACTGCCTCTTATCGTTGCCAAAGCCAGTAAATGACTGCATGTACTTTCCGTCGAAGGCATTGACGCTGAAGCACCAGGAGTGATCGGTGCACAAGAGGAGGCTCTTTCCATCCGGCGAGAACTGCAGTTGTGTCCACTTCGCGCTGGCACTGAACTGGTAGTCGAACTTTTGGCACGGCTCTTCTCCCAGCATCCGCACATCGTGGATCTCGATCCGCTCCGTACCCGAGCTCGTGGCAAACACGAGCCCTGCCGGATCAAAGGCACACAACGGTCTATGCAGCTCCTTCAGGTGGTGAATGTACGAGCTGGACCGGAAGTCCCACACATAGATCTGGTCATCGCGACCGGCACTGAGAAAGATGTTCTGGCTTCCCGGCTGAGAAACCAGAATATGGGCAGACCTTGAATGGGCACTAAAGAGGCGGACGCAATGGCCGGTCTCGAGATCCAGGCATCGGATGGCGCAATCGTACTGGGTGGTAAAAAAAGACATGAAAAACTAAATTAATTAATTATTGAAATAATAATTATTAGAACTATAAATAATTAAGATACTCTTTAAAGTTCTTAACAGAAATTCTCGGAAATTCGGGAAATTCTTCAGGTGAAATGCCTTTGCCACCAGGACTTTCTACCAGAAAGAAGGTAAATTGAGGGAAGTTCTTAACAGAAATTCTCGGAAATTCGGGAAATTCTTCAAGTGAAATGCCTTTGCCAACCTACACAACCTTCGCCATTATGAAACTCCATAGAAAAACTCTTACCTTTGAGGCAGAGTGCAGAGCACGAGTGTCCTGCTGGGCGAAACAGGCCACCTCCGGCCTGTAGTGCTGGAGGTTGACCTGACAGAGCGCTGCTTGGCGGGCACAGTTGTAGATGGTCATCTTGGAGGGGTAGCAGGTGAGCAGACGTCGTCCGTCGCGCGAGAAGTCCAGGGAAACGGTTTGCTCGTCCGCCTCCTGGAACACCTTGGCAACGCGAAACTGGCACATGGCATTGTCGGTTAGCTTTATAGACATCTCACAGAACGCTCTAGACTCGATTGGCAAAAAATGCACCTAGTCAAATATGACATTAAAAGCACAGTAAACCCATCTTTGGTTCCAAACTTCCTTCCTACTTTGATATTAATATTTCATGAATTCAAGATCTATCCAGTAACCTCGAGTCTGAGTTCGCTTAACATCAACTTAATTAAATCAAGGATTGAACCGGCTGGCACGCCCCCTTTGAAACGCCCATGGCCACAGCTGGGGATGCAGTCTAATTTCCATTTCACGACCAAGCAAGTCCCTGATAGCATGGTTCCTCCTCATTGCGTCTCATTAGGGCCTGACTGACGGGCTGGTGGGAATCGAAGGATAAAACAGTCTGCTGAGTTGGCAACGCAACCAGCTCCGCGACTGCTCTATCTTGCTCCACTTGTTGACCAAATGCCAGCCGCTCGTATTTAGGCTGATTTGCGTCATTACTGCAGCGGAAAACCCGAGGAAACCCCACCGTCCACGTCCATTTGAAATTGGAAACAAATGTTGCTTTCGCCGGAAAGCCCAAAAGATGAGTCTGGGCAGCATCTGTGCAAGCATTTCTGGCAGCAATAATCAAGGGAAATTATACGAGGAGAATAGTAACGTTCAAGAGAAAGAAAAATTGAGTTGACTTGATTATTTTAGGATTTGAGTTTATTACTACGATTAAATAAACTTGCTGCAGGAAATTAAAAATGACAACCATGTTAAAATAAGTTAAAAAATGCTTCAACTTAATTCTGTTGATTATATCCTAACAACTACCCTGGCTAATAACTCAACCAGAGCTCTGGGAATCGGCGCTCAGGACAGCTGCCTTGGATTCGCCATCAAAATGCAGATTTGTGCAGCGACCTCGGACTTAGCACCTGGCCCGGAGATTGTGGTCCTCCGATGGTGACCCTGGTAAGGCGGGTGCGGATGCGACTTGGCAGCCAGCTGCCCTGGAGGCAAATGTAATTGTAATGTAAGCGGAAATAAGCGCCGCGAGGACACGCAGTGCTCGGTGCTGATGACGCGCGGTGCCCTCCCATCTGGCGGCGCATTTTAATTAAAATTTATAAGCCTCGGTCGGGGATTTGGCACTGAGCCACAGGATGTTGATGCTGGCAGGACCCTAGGCAGCAGCAGGAGCACCATCCGAAGGCGTGGCGTTTTAAGCTTTTAAGTTGCGGTGGATTTGCGAGGCTACGAATCGGATTTTATGTGAAAATCAACTGCGGTGCGCATAAATTAAAAATCAGGCAGGCACCGCGGCTACAAACAAAAATATGGGGGGATTGGATTGGAAGGCTCATTTGTAATTAATTTGCCGTATTAGCTGGCTGGCTCTCATAGCCACAGGTATTTGCATTGATCCCAGGTGAAAAACAATACAAAAAAATGAAACAAAAAAATTACCTCGCAATTTGCGCATTTGCGGCTTTGCTTGTCGAATTAAATTAATTTTATTTAAACAGAAACAATTTCGAATTATTATTATTAGCCATTTCAATGGCTATTGCCATAATTGGTTTCGATCAAATGTTATTAATAATATCAATTTCTGTTTATTGGTGCTGAAAAAATATGGAAAACAATAAATAAGTGACATTGAACCTATGGATGCTTTAATGCGTTTGAGTTAAGAAAAAAAAACACATTTTTAATAATTTCTATAGAGTATATAATAAGGGTTTTAATTTTAATTTGATTAGTAAACAATACAAACGTTTTATATAACTATTTTATATAATTATCAACAGCTAATAGTTTACAAATAAGTAACCCTTTGCATATTTGGAAAAGTATTATTCTTATGGTAAATTTGTTAAATAAAGTTATTACTGCAGTATAAATTCTATAATAATAATAATTATTTAATCCTTAAATTGCATATTCAATTGCAGAAAATAACATATTTCAAACTTCAATTAGAAAAGTTGTATATGTTTAGCTTTTATTTTAATCGAGTCTGTTATTTCCATTTAAAACAACATTTTAAGCTTTTATTAGCCTAATTCTAGTTGTATTTCCCCTCGGCCCCTTTAAAACCGAACAAACACAAATGTGTTATTAACTAAGCCGTTTCCATTGAATGCAGCCATCTCTGCTGCTCACTCACCGGCAATCGTCACCCATTTTGGGTTGCCAGGGATTAACGTCCCGGGTGTCCTTATCAGTGGCCAGCACACACAATCGGGCCAGGAGCAGGAGCTGCAAACTCTGGTGGCCATTAATTGCCGCCTTTCGATTATCCTCGGACGCTCAGCTCTGTGTGCCACAAATATCCATTTGGCTGCCGGCCAGATATCCTGGTCATCCAGCCAGGATTTCTGTCTGTGTTTGCAAAGCACTGTTTATTGATATTTTATGCGCCGTTCGGCGCTGCAATTGCTCTAATTGCAATTTTAGGCACGTTCCCGGTCCATTTGCATAACACGAGTTCGCAATTTAATTGTTCAAAGCTTGGGTGGCAAAAAATAGATTCAAATTTTCGGCACATGTCATCGAACGTGAGCTGAGAGAGACGGCAAAAAATTGGAATTATAAATCTGCTGTGGATTGCATCATGTAGGGCTGAAATCGAGGGCTACGCCAATGGATTTTTGCTGTTATGCCAAAGTGCAATTTGTTGTCATGTTTTGTATGAATTCCTTAAAAGAGCATAAATTTTACAAGGCCATGGAAGTGTCTAGATTATTAAGGACCCAAGCAGCGTCTCACTCGACTTGGCCGAGGATTAAGTGGCGAAGTGGCAGCATCACACTTAAAAATTTTTGCAAATTTTTCAATCACACTGGCTCTTTGCCTCTTAGCGGGTGTGGGTGTCAGTAAATCCTAGGCACTGTGCGTTTGTCAAGCTGGCAGGCAGCTCCTCTGAAGCAGGATCAGGCACAACAACAATTGCAGTTCACAAGCCAGGAGGCGTAGGGAGTCGAAACCAAAGCCAAAGTTCAAACACAATTTCTCAAATATGCACAGGCATGTGCCGAAATGTATGTGTATTTGATGGTGTTTTTGAAGGTACACTGGAAGAATATTTAATTATTTAAATATTTTTAAAAAGGCTACCAATAATCTGCTATTTAAAAAAATTAAATTTCGAATTTAAAATTAATGGGACTCTTTATAAAAATAACTTTCAAAGATCTAATAGCATAACTTACTTAAGTTTATTATTCATTTTGAAATTAATTTACGTGCTGTACAGGAAAAGTTTTTTTGAACTGTGTAAAGAAGTAAATTTATTTATAAACAAATGAAATCGTTTACGTATGTAAATCCTTTTTAAATGCTTTCTAGGATTTCTTCTCCATTTCCATTTCTAAATTAAATAATAAAATAAGCCATTTTAATTGGCTTTATTTTTCATTGATAATCTAGGCATTTCTCCCACTGTAAGCCCCATTTTCTGCTGTACTTTGCATGCGTTTGTGCCTGTCCGAATGCGTTCCTCATGCGTTGCTCAGCAGCTGCCTTGCACCTCTGGAATTGAATGGTGCACGGCCACGCCCTTGCAAGCCGTAAAAGAAGATAAATGGCAGAAGTGAGCCATATCAGACACAGCCAGCAGGCCAACAGCTCTAACTGCTTTGCATTTGGCCTGCAGCCGCCGGCACAATTTGCCATCTTGAGGCTGCAGACGTCAGCCGTCGTCAAAGGGAAGCCTCTCAGTGGCTGCCTCAGCATGAGCTCCTCGGTTCCCTGGTCAACTTTGCATTTGATTAAAAGCGGATAGCCGCCTCTGATGAATTGCACATGTGACAGTGGCTCTTTTCCGACCGTGCAAAGTCAAGGCAGACTCTGCGTATACGTAATACGTATGCGTACTTTCCCATTTCCCCGCCACACACTCCACACCATCTCACCTTCGCCTTTCACAATCTCAATGGGCATGGGGGAGATGAAAAAATTTAATTTAATATTCATATGACTGTAAAACGCTACAAAAGTCACAAAAAATGAAATGGACAGAAAATGCTCGTTAAAAAAAGAAAAGAAAATAACTGCGAATGTATGAATAAAAAGAAAAAGTTGGAGATATCCTTGTGTCAAAACGAGAGAGAAATACGCTTTTGGTTTTATTTTTGTACAAAGATAATGTAACTGCTGCAAATTAACATGTACACTTTATAACTTCCATTCTCTCTATAATAATAAAAGTAATTTTGTATTAGTTTGAACTCCATTTAATATATTTTTTCACTTCTCTAAACAACTTGTAATAAAATACTTTTTAAACTTTTTGTGAAGTAAATATAAGTTTATTCTGCTCTAGAGAGTCATACCCTACACCGTTGGGCAGTTGAAATACTTGCCGTAAGATCTGTCCTCCAGAAATATGACACTGAGCTCCGGGAAGGGGTGGCATTTTGGCGGGCGTGGCAGCCGAATTGCGCCACCAGAACGTCATACAAAGTAAACACCGAACTCGGCTCTGACAGTGGGCATGAAAATTTATTGCCTTCACCCTGGAATCCCGGACACCCTTACATCCCAGACTCCGCCGGACTGCCAGGCGTTGGAGTTCCGAATCCGCGGCGCATTAAATTTCGGTGGCACGGCGATGTCTGCCATGCAACTCGGTGTTCCGTGGCCCTGACAAAAGTTGGAAATGTTGGCCATGGCCAGCTCTCTGCATGCGGGTAAAGAATTGCGGACGCAAATGAAAATACTATACAGGGGTATAAATTGCAGAACAAGGAAGAGCTGTGAAGGACCTCTTTGCTGTATGAGTCCAGTCGCTGTTCGAAATATATATTTTTTAATATGCATAAATTGTACACCTATTTTATTTAGTTTTATTTTCAGATATTCCACAAGCAAGGCTATTATCGGAGATACTAGTGAATACCCTTTACTACTTTGGTAAAAATATATGATATATGGTATATATCTGCAAATAAAGCTTAAATATTTGATTTTACTAATACAAACTTTCTCAATGTGTGTCGTTTAGTATAGTAAATACCTTCTTGAATTGTCGGATATTTTGTGTTCATATAAATCGAATAAAACCCTGGTGTGTATACATTTTATATGGTGACACCGTCTACATATTTATGATTTTTTCGCGAAAAGCTGGAAATGAATAACCAGAGCGCAAAAAAGTTAAGAAGTAAAGCGGCTTGTGCCTTCAGTGCAGACATCGAATTAAATTCTGGCCCAGAGTTGTAACTTGTTATTTTTGTTGTCGGATTTCCTGACAGTTGCCACACCAACTGTATGCGTGCGTATGTATGAGTGTGGGTGTTCGTGTTTGGGGGTGTGAGTATGACAGCTTCCTCCGCGAAGCCGTTGACAGTTGTCAATGTTATTAGCGATATTAAGGAAGCACCAGAGTGTGCATGTGACAAGCAACTCACGCACGAAGTTGTATGTCAGGAATGAAGTGACATCAAGGATTTTTAATTTCCTTAGTCAAGAAAAAAAGAAAATTTTGGTTAAAAGCTTGCAAGAATGGAGAAGGAGTAATCTTCGCAATTAAATATTTTTAATTTTCCTTTACCAATCACGCTCACATCCCTGCTATTAATAACAGCCAACGGTTAATCAAGACTTTTGGAGTTTTCTATTCCCCCACATTCCACTCTAATTGAGTTCCTTTGGTTGACCATTGGCAAGCTTTTCTTATTATAGCCTTGTGTTTATCTCCAATATCTTGTGCCCGGTTCTCTAAAAGTCAAACAGCATTTCCGTTATCTTCGACTTTCTGAGGACCACAAAACTTCATCTTTGCTCCCTAAGCAGGATATATCCCACGCCATTGACTGCACACGTATTTGCTGATTGCGAAACAAATATTGACAAGGCCGTAGAGGGCAAGGGACATTCCCAGCCTTTTTCTCAGTTTGCCTCACTGTCATTGATGGTCATTTGGCTATAGTAGATGTAGGTTTGGCTATACAAATTAAAATCATATAGATAAATCTACGATACTTTTAATATTTTATTGTTTTTATAAAAAAGAAAGCTTCAAGAATAAAATTTAAAACTTTAAACCTTGTCTTAGTATTCAATATTTTAAATATTTAATTTAATAATATTAATTAATTAATATTTAAAAAAGAAAGCTTCAAGAATAAAATTTAAAACTTTAAACCTTGTCGTAGTATTCAATATTTTTAATAGTAAATTTTTATATGCCAAATTTGAAATTTTAAAGAATTTTTCATAGTAACTTGACAGCACTGCTGACTGTCCAGAGGGACTTCCTTTCTCTTTTTTTTTCTTTTTGGTCTGCCATATCATGTTCCATGTTGACGCACTAGCACAAAAGCTGAAATTATATTTAAAAGTTCTCCTTCCCTCTTCTCTGCCGCCTGTCTCTCTGTGGCTATTTTTTCGGACTTTCTTGGCTTGCGGATGGCATGTTATTTACTTTTGTGGTCATTGTGCGCCGGCCTCCGAGGAGCCCCCAAAAGCCCCAAAGTTATAATTCTTTAAGTTTTTATCTGCCACATACACACACACACATACCAAACACAGATGGGGAAGCGGAACAGAGGGTCGTCTGCCTGTTTGGCTGGCTGACTGCTCAACTGGGCGTATACGTAATATTCTGGCTATAGGAACTTAATGGGGGTGCCGCCACTTCACCCGTAATTTTTGCATATTAATGATTTATGATGTCGAGGGAAGAAAGCTAACGAATTAACAACAGCAGGAGGAAGGGACGTCGGCAGCACCAACGACCCGAAAGTCGCTGTCTATTTTCATTTAGAATTCGCTTAATTTTCATTTGCCTTCCTAATGAAAATGTTGGACAGCACAGCATAGCTGCCGCGGGAAAAGTGAAAATTTATCTGAACCAAAGCCGCTTGACTCTTTGGGCCACTTTCAATTTTAATTAAGAGCCGAGACGAGCCCCGCCTTGCATGCCTTTAACTTCTTGGCCATTCGCTTCGGTTTTGTTCTGGCTGGCTGGTTGCTTACTTTTAGGCGATTTATGGGCAAACAGCAAATTTGTTAGGCTAATGATGCCATTTTTCCTGTCCAAATTACCTGACCAGGCCCACGGGCGGCGCCGGATGATCCGCCCTCCGTTCTCTTCCCCAGAAATACACAAATAAAATCAGCACAAACAAGGAGAAGGTTAAATTCGCCTTCGATGCCTAAAGTCATGTGTGTGTTTTATAAGGACAAATTGACCGGAGATGCTGTGAACTGTTGATAGAACTAGTTCGTAGCTGAACAAATTAGGAGTTGCGTTAAAAATAAAAAAAATGATACGTATAAATTGATTCTTTTCATCATATAAATATATATTTTTCTTAAATAAATCCTTTTACAATTAAAATAACATACAAACAACCTAAGATAAATAACTATTTTAAGACTAGTTTATTAAATTAAATTATGCCAAATTAAATAGATTTTGTTATGGGTATTTTTCGCATTCAAACCTAGCTTGCATTATATTCCCTATCCATCATTGAACAAATATTTTTCTCAAATACGTAAAAATTCGTAAATATGTTCCTTGTGAATACCACCTCTAGCATCAACTATTGACATTATGGTCCACCGCTTGTCCAGCAAGTTGTGCCAACTCAGCAGAAATATTTGCTGTGGCTTACCGACGAATAAGTACCTGCCATAAAGCCAGAAGATACTTAACCTGAGCTGTTCTTTATCCACAATTTCGCAGCAAACAGGCAGTGGCTGAGCTGGCTAGTAAAGCTACTCCTTGATGGCCGAGAACTAGCCTGAATTTCCATTTAATTAGCGGCCACGTTTGTCAGGGTAAATCGAGGAAAGGAAACCGGTGGAAGTGCAATGAAAGCAAACCGAAGTCTATTAAGCAGAGCAAAGCCAAAATGGCAAACGGAGCGCTGCGATTTAATGCCAATAAACCGCGTAAGGCACATCCAGTCCTTCTGTAACAGAGCTAACCAGCCAGAACCCGAGACCGGAACCGGACCCCATTCTCCCAGTCCGATTCCGAAAGCCCCAGGACTTCCAACAATGACCCAAGGGGTGAGGGGAAGAAACGAGTAATCTACCAACTGAATGTGCAACATGCCAATGCACATGATGTGTTTAATGGTTAAATTGTTGCTAATTCCATTAGCCGTATGCTGGCCTGCATTCAGTGTACCCCTCTGTGGGAATGCAGAGAGAGAAAAGCATTTGATCTTTGCGTAAAAATAAATAAATTGAAATTAAACTTAAATACAACTAACCCAATTTGGAAAAAATATGAAAGAAAATTTCCTTATTTTAAACCCATAGTTTTTTTCTTCACTTTCGATCGCCTTTTTTAGTTCAGTGTATTATGGATGTGTGCACCTTTGTGTGGGTGTCCGAGTCGGTGTGTTTGTTGTTGTATTTGTGGCCAAAGTGTTGCAATGCCAGCAACTCCAACGAACCAAATAGAAGACCAGGCCAGATCCGAAAGACGACCCGCTGGCAAATGGAACGTGCACAAATTAATGTTAGGTTGACGCAATGTTGGCAAGGCTCGAGTACCGTGACCCTCCCCCCTGGGAGCCCCTTCCCCTGCTTATCCTCGCCATCATGCTTTATCCAGCCTCCCGCCCGCTTCAAATTTGGCACATTGTTTGCCGCCAGGGTGTGCAGATTTGTCAAACGTGTTTCGGGGTGTTGGGTGCAGGCACCAGAGCTGATTGGAAATGCCATAGATTTCGAGCCACTCACAAAACGACCAGAGGCCAGCCTTTACCACGGACACACCATTTACGGCCGGAAGAAATTAGCCTGCTTTAGTTTCCATTAAACTTGGGGATGTTACAGTTCAATGGGTTAAGCTAAGGGTTAAAGGATTTTAAAATATTTAAAGGCATAAAACAATTAGTAATTGTAAGAATTCATCTCAACGTATTCCTATTTCCCAAGCAAAATTAAACATTAAACTAAATATATTTTAGTATTTTAAAAAGTGTTAATAATTACCTTGAAAATTTTAATTCCACTTTTAAAGCTGCATAGAAATAGTAAAATTAAGCCTAACAAAATTAAAAACAACCTAATACCAAACATTTTTATTTTAATACCCTTAATTAGGGTTTTTTAACCCCTCAAAGAGAAAAACTCTATTCCCCTTGCCCATAATCCCCACTTAAAAGTGTTGATTATTCACACTAACCCTCGACAGTGGTGGTGGCGGCAACCTATAAAATCCGTTTGATGGATTTAAAATTTCTGCATCAAAGATTTTTCGCACTTACCCCGCAACGCGTTGGCCTCGTTCCAGCGAAATTAAAAGCTTGCCTGCCGAATGATTTAACCCCGAAAACCTCTAAAACGGTGGGCACATTAAATTTGTTTAGTATGTGCACTAAAGTAAACGCGACAGGGCATCAAGCCGCACAAATGGTTATGGTATCCCAAGTTGGGTATTTCACCTGTCCCCCGCACCCAGAACCAGTCCATGACTGTGGCTCCAAGCCCTCCGCTTCATTCAGTTAACGCGTCGCAGTGGCGTAGTTGGCACTTTTCTATTTATTTGCCCATTAACGCTCATTTGCGGTTATCAGGTAAATTGGATAAAAGCCAACGTAGCATGAAGCCGGGCAAGCCAGCTCCGTCTGTGCCAGTGCCTGTGCCTCTGCCTGTGCCTGCTCCTGTGGAAATCCTGTGGAAAGTCCTATTTTCCCCAGCCAGCCTGCCCCCGGCTCACTCCCATTTTTACCATTCCGCTTGCTTATCTTCGAGCGTTGTTGCAACATGAAATGAAAGCTTTGCCTTTGGCTTTGACTTTGCCTCTGGCTGCACTGGAAAATATTGAACTGTAAATAAAAAATCAAATTGTAGTTTGTGAAATGTACAGATAAAGCATTGCTTTTATTTTGTGCTCAGGTTACACCAATATGAATTTTAACATTACTATTTTTACTTTACTGTAGATATGTTGATATTACATTTGAGGCATTACTTAACAAAAACCCCTAAATATTTTAGATTCATTAAAAATTGTATAAAGAAAAAACCTAGCCTGACCAGATAAAGTGATTTCTCTCAGTGCCATAAGGAAATGAAAATCTTTTAAGTGTCTTCCACCTCACCTTTCCGTTTACTTCGCTTTCGCGTTAACTGCCGCAGTCATTAACATTTTACGACTGTTTGATCCTGGCTTACCAAATCCACACGCAAATATATCAAAATTCAAATTGAATCCAAATATTTGCGGTGGCAGGAAGCAACCGAAATTTTCGCATGCAATCCGCAATTTGTTTTGACTTTTACATAAAACGTTGACTGGCAGCTTATGCGGCCAGCATCAAATTTCATATCCACAAAGGGAATACCTCATAATTTCCCCTTCGACAGCCAAAAAACTTTATGCATTCGCTGCGAGGCGGGAAAAGAGCGCGCAAAATTTAAATGCACCATATTGCAAGCTGAAATGAAATTTTGTGGCTTGTTGCTAAAACAAAAAGCGGCAAAAAAGATGTAAATAACGGCAGAAAAATAAAAAATTGAAAGCTATGACCAGCGCCTGCAACACAATACTCATGCACACGCGGTGGCATTGTGGCTGGGGATCGGTGTCGTCCTTTTGTCCTTCGTCCTCGTCGCCGGCCACTGTTTACGCGGTCGCTCAATATGAAAGTGCATAGAGTAAAGGCTCAGTTGTGCACTAAAAAAAAACTATCAGTTAACTGGAAACTACTTAAGTGGAGGTCTAATAGCCAGATGTTTCGATAATCATGAAAACTCATTTAAATATTATTTTTTAAACTTATACTATTAGTTTTTTTTAAAACAAATTACAAATTATAACAACACAAATAAGAACTTTCCTTTCTCAGAATAATATAAAAAAAAACTTTTTACCTCCTAAATTTATTTAATAAATTCAAATTTTTAATTCAATATTTTTTTCAGCTTTCTAAAGCTTGAGCTGAAAGGGGGAGTGTCAGTTGGTCTGCGGTCGGTTTGCGCTAAATTAAATTTTGCCGCGGTTGCCCCCAAAAGTTCAACACACTTGCACTATGAAGCTCCACACTAACGCACACATATACAAATTACTATTGCGCCAAAATATAAAAAGCGAAAACCCAACAGCAATCCTTATACAAAAGCAACATCTGCACTCTGCACTTAGGCAACACAACCAACAAGAATAAGGGAAAAAGTTAAAGAAAAAAACCTCTGCGTTTTATTTTCGCAATTTTGTATATTTCAGTTCGACATCTCCATTGAGAAATATTCCCAGGCCCGTGTCGGCGCCCATGGGCACTTTTTTCGTCTGCTCCACCAGGTAATTGGAAAGGATGTGCAGGATGGCGGTTTTAACACTCAGCTGTCCAACCCGCATACCTAAGAGAGATGGATATTATTTTTATTTTTTTATACATTTTTTTTTTAAAGACACTTGTATTTAAAAAATTCCTAGGAATAATAATAATATTACTTACCTAAACAAATACGGGGACCATCGCCGAAAGGCAGGAAGCATCCGCGCTTGTTGAAGGCACTTGCTGCTCCGTTCTCAAACCGATCCGGCTTAAATTCACTAGCCTCTGGGTAGATACCGTCATCATGGTGGTACTGAAAAGCGGGCACCATCACCGTAGTTCCTGGCTCCAATTCCACAGTTTTGTCCTTGCCCAAATCAAGCTGTATGGGCTTCGTGCAGATACGCATAAAGAAACCGATGGGTGTTGTTAGACGCAGGGATTCTGGAAGAGTATATTTCAAATAAATATTCAAAAAAAATATTAATAAAATAAATAAATATTATACATTATTATTTGTACTATAAATAAATAAATGAATGTCATTAATCTTTTAAATTACTAATAATCTATTAAATTTCTAATAACCTATTAAATAACTCTACTAATTTTATATAACTTTCGAATTTGTTACCTGGCTCTGTTGTAATTTTGTTAAAAACCAGAGAACTTTACGTATAATTTTGTTTTTAAATATTTTCCTCAACCCATTAACACCTACCATTTACGCACTGATCCAGATAGGGCAGGGCGTTGATCTGCTCATAGCTGATATTCGCATTGGAATCCAAGGCGTCTAAAATTTCCGATCGCAACTTTTCCTGCTCTTCGCGGTGCTCGCTCAGCTGATAAGGAAAGTCATTTTTATTATTTTTTTACGCAGATCAATTGTGAAATAAACTCACAGAATAAAGCATGTGGTAAAGCACAGCCCCGGAGGTCTCGTATCCGTCCAAATGGACTGTAAGGGCATGACCCACGGAGTCATGGATGGTATTCCCACGCTCTTGCAGCTGGAGAAGGTGGGAGAGGTAGTCTGTGCGACCCTCTCCACTGCCGCCCTGTCGGAGTTTAATTGCATCCTGGGTCAATCGGAGAAAGAACTCATCTGATGCCTTGGTGAAGAAGCGCATCTTAAACAGTTTTCGCATAATTGGAGCCACCAGGGACTTGTTGAAACGGATCATTGAGCTGAAGGCAAAAACGGTCCAGTCCGTGGAGGTTTTCTGGAAGGCCCCGAGCTCTCCGACATCACCGCTTAGCGAGCCCGCATCGATGCCCCATATAAAGTCAGCCATTACGTCGGCCGTGAAGCGATAAGAAAGCTGGAACCGGAATTAATTAGTTTTACCTAAAAAGTATTTATTTTAATCTAGTGATACTCACATCCCTGGTCTCGATGACATCGCCCTTCTGCTGCCTCGCCCGCTCAATATACTCCACTAGCTTACGACCGCTCTGCTCCCAGATAGTAAAGCCCAGCTTTAGCCGGTTGGGCGTCAGACCGCCCACATTCTCAGTACGCCTGCGCTTCCAATCCTCGCCAGCGCTGAAAAACGGCGACCTTGCCACAAATTTATCATCCGCATTGTGGCCGATGAAGCTGCTGGTTATAGTGTCCCTAAAGTGACTGAACTTGTCCACCAAAATCTCATGGGCCAGAGCGGGATCAAGAATGAGAAGCTGGGGCTGTCGAGTGATGAATGTTCCCACTGCTCGATGTTTATCCTTGTACTTACTAAGAATCATATTAATTTAAATTAAGTTTAAAATATACTGTCCGTCTGTTACTCACTCGTAGATCTCCTGGACGTCAAGTATAAGACTGCGACTCTTGTTCACCAGAATGCCCGGATAGGTGCCCAGAAGGGTCAGCGGCTTGGCGGTGACCACACCCCGCTTGTCCCAGTACCTGTGGTACCACGTTAAATAGAAATAAACCCCGGCAAAGGCGACGTGAACGAAACCCAAGACCAAAGCAATTGCAGTAAGCATGGCGGCTACACTTAAAATCGATCAGATCTTCACGGTGTCCGAATGGAAACTGCCGGCCATTTCAACTGATAATTCGCAGTGAAGCATTGGAATCAAAATACTATATAAGTACATAGGTACGACAAGGGGCACTTCACTGATATATTTTAATCTTTATTTTTTACAGGCAGAACCGGTTTTTTATAAGCTTTTAATTTGTATTCGGCACACGGTATTGATAACACTATCACCCCCAACACTCCGCTGATAACTATTTGTTGGAGAGGTAAGTTAGGTTCTCCGAGAAACACGAGCTCATCTCTGTTCCAATACAGTAACACAAAAAATATATAATATTTAAAAAGGTAAATAGACATTAAATATTATTTCACAAGTTAATGAAACTTTTCGAATAACAAGCAAAGTGTGCATTGACTATCAATATAGGCATGACTTTTAACTTATTAAGTGTATTTATTAGAGGCAGCCACAAATCGTATATTATATTTTTCGCATTTAATATATAAACAAAAACTTGATTGCTAAAATCTATCTCTGAAATCGGCGATATTCCAGATTAACATTTCCCTGCAACACGATCCCGAAGCCAGCGTCTTCGTTGGGTACCAACCGTTCTCTGCCCCTTAACACCTCAAACTCACTGACAATGTGAGCCAAGGCTGATTTCAAAGTCAGTAAAGCCAAGCGCATACCTAGAAATATAATAAAAATAACATATTATAATGAATAACTATTAATAAAAATTATATTTACTATATAAGAGACTTACCCATGCAAACGCGAGGACCATCGCTAAATGGAAGAAAGATACCCTTCCTCATTAACTCTTGATAGGCCCCGTTGTCGAAGCGTTCCGGCCTGAACACTTCGGGTTCGGGAAAGTATTGTTTGTCGTGGTGGAACTGATAGTTGGGTATCATGATCGTCACGCCCTCCTCAACCTCAAGCCTTTTGCCTTCATTCAACTGAATTATTGTGCGATGTGTACAGACTTTTGTGTATTGGGGTATCAAACTGCTAAGTCGTAGAGATTCTGCAATAAAAATGAGGTGCTTATTATTAATACTGATTACATTTTTGTATAAATTAATTAATTAATTAACCGTAAACCACTTGCTCCAGATAGGGCAGCGAACACAACTTCTCAAAGTCCAGGCTCTTGTCGGTTCCCAAGCCAGCCAGGATTTCCGTTCGCAACTTTTTCTGCGCTTCTGGATGTTCGGACAACTGGAAATACAAAGAAAAGCTACAACATATCCAAATGTTATCCCCAGGATCACCCACATAATGGAGAGCGTGTAGGAGAGCCGCACCAGTGGTGTCGTATCCATCCAGCAGTACAGTCAGGGCATGACCCACCAGTTCGTCATGGGTGGCCTGCTTCTGATCACGGAGTTGCAGCAGATGGGAGAGGTAATCCTTGCGAGCAGCATCCCTGCCGCCCTTCAGACGCAACTCAATGGACTCCCTGGTCAGGTTGGAGAAGAACTCGTCCGTTTCCTTCGGATAGAAACGAAAACGCAGCAGACGGCGAACACAGGGCGCCACGATGGAGGCCATAAAAATAGATATCATGTAGAAGGCGTAACTGGTCCACCGGATGGCCATCTGCTGGATCTTATTTTGTTTCTCCGAGGGTCGCGTAAGGGTTCCAGCATCAATGCCCCATATGAAGTCCGCCATTACATGGGCCGTGTAGCGAAAGCAGAGCTGCAAAAGTAAGGCATTTTTTCGCACTCAAAAAATTCGAAATCTATATTCTCAACTCACATCTCTGGTTTCCAGGACCTGGCTATGGTCCGTCACCTGGCGGGTCATGTAGTCCGTTAACATTTTTCCGCCTTGCTCCCAGATGGCATAGCCCTGCTTCAGCCGATGACCGGATATGCCCGCCTGGGCGTCCGTGCGAAGTCGCCGCCAGGATTCACCAGCAGCCCAGAAAGGATTGAGAGGGGCATACTTGTCCCATTTGGCATGCTTGATGTAAGAGCTAGTCAAGGAGTCCTTGAAGCTGCGAAAATTCCCAACCAATACCTCGTGAGCCAGTTCAGGATCAAGGACCAGGATCTGCGGCTGGCGGGTCACGAAAACACCCACGGCTCTGTGTTTATCCTTGTATTGGCTGTGGAGGTAGTTCTGTTTTATAGCTATACATTCGATAACGTAGTCAAACCCACTCGTAAATCTTTTGCAAGTCGGTGACTAGGTTGCTCCTCCGGGTCAGCAGGCCCGGATAAGTGCCCAGTACGCCAAGCGGACGAGCTGTGATTAGGCCGCGCTTGCGCCAGTAGTTGTGATGCCAGGTGAGGTACAGGTAAATACCTAGCGGAATCAGGAACAGTGACACCAGAATTAACATTTTGTCGGTCTCCGTGCGCTGACTAGGCTCCTCTGGCTCTGGGCCAATACTAATCGAAAGTACGGAAGATGCTGCGGCAGCATCGCTTTCACCGCTGATAACAGTTTGTTGGAGAGATAAACGCCCTGCCGATTTGCTATTTTTGTTTACCAAAGTCAATTTATTTTATAAATACAACAGACAGCTGAGCGAACAAATAAATCAGTAATTTCTGGATTTGCTGATGCTTGAGGTTATCGGTTGGCCATTCAAGTTCAATTGATGACTTTGTGACCTTGCAATCTCTGAATTAAAATCTAAAATATGAATTTAAACATATATATCTGTGAGTAAACCTTTTTCTAACCAAAATATAAAACTCTTTGTATGTATTAAAACAAATCTTAAAGCTATATTTCGGTCTTAATATTACATTTAGTCGGCATTGAGCAACGGAATTATGTAAAACTGTACAAAGATCTCCTCCTGGCCCTCGCCCTGCATCACCAGGTGCAGCTCTAGCAGGCCAATCGAGTTCGTTTTAATGGCCACCTTAGTGGCCACCTGCATCGCCTTGTTGGTCAGGCGTATCTGCTGGCTCTTGTAGCGGGCGACCACCGTCTGTTTGCAGTTGAACATCATCATCATGGGACTGGTCTTGGCCACCTCCACGCTGAACACGGCCTGCATGATCCCAACGGTGGTGATCTTAAAGTGCGGCCTATCCGGCGAAGTGACAAACTCAAATTCCTCCGCCGACTTCTCCAGTTCGTGGAATACCTTCGAGAGATTTGGACCTCGCACAAAAATTACATTTAGATCTGAACCCTTGAGGTTCATGTCGTAGTCAATGGGCTCCTCGCAGTCCATCGTTTTTATGGCGCATTCTGTGCTCACATCCTCATCGTCGTATGGATAGAGAATGATCTTCAGTGGATCGCCCTGATCGCGGTACATCATCCTCAGGCTGCAGTCGGCGGATCCAAAGAGATTCAGGCACTCGGAGAGCACGTTCATCTTTAGGCCGAAGCTCTGGAAGTCCTGCACATAGAACTCCTTGAAGGCACCCGGTGGCATGAAGAGTGTCGCCTGGATGGACTTGCCCTGCTCCACGGTGATGCGCAACCCGTCATCCGATACCTGGAGCATGCCATACTGGAAAATATACACACAAAATGGTGATAAGACGTCCCTCATCCTCAGTGATAGTTTTTCTCTCTCTTACATCATTAAAGCATATGGACTTGATGGCCTGGTTGAAGGTCTTGACGTGGTCTAACCGGCCCACGAACTTGTAGTCGCCGTAGGGCGATGCCTCCTCCATGTCAGTCGCGGAATATTTCGACGTACAGCTGCCTCAACTGATCCGGCTTAATGACCTGCTCGGTGCTGGGCTTCAGCAACTGGTGGAACCGCAGGGACAGTATGTGTGGGCAGGTGTAGCTTGCCCGGCTCTCCTCGCTCCAATCGTCTAAATGCCGCTGCTGACAGCTGGGAATGTCGTGGTAAAGGAGGCCTCTGGGCAGCTGCAGCACATGGCTCTGGAAGAAGTCGCACTTGCAGTAGTTGATTCGCGGCAGCAGCCGGAAAACCTCCGTTCCCTTGCACAGTTCCACCACGCAGAGCTTGAGGTGGCCTCCAGTACGGTAGTAGACGAAGCTGTAGCTGTCCAGGAGATGCAGTGAACGCTCTACCAGCTCCTCGCCCAGCAGCCGTGAGAGGTCGTAAAACAGTTGTCCACGTTCTTCGTCTGCGTTGTCATTAATAAATACAATTAAACCGGCAAATTGGCGGAATAGGAACAGGGACTCACCTTTTGTTTGGCTTCCAGAGACGCGTTTTTGATGATTTTCAAAGATTTGGTCAACCAGTTGTGGAAGGAAGCACTGCGAGAGGTTCTCCAAGCTTTCTGCCATTCAAACCATGTCCTTTAATCGACTGTTTATTCAAAATGAACTTAATAACAAAAACCCACAATTCGTGCCGCCAAAAAACAGCTGTTCAACTGTAATACACTGCCATAAAACTGTTATACAGAGTCAGAAGTGAATTAGGGTTGTCAGGTACTTTAAATAAAAATAAAATATCGCATCAATATTATTTAATTAAAAAAAAAAAGTATATTTTACTAAATTTCCAACAAACCAAACTTGAAGTCATAGGGAATAAATGAATGGAATTTTAACAAAATTATATATTTTTAGCAATAATATTAAACATATTTATAATAATATTAATGTAATTATTATTAAAATAATTAAACAAGAAATAAGAAAGTTTTTTGTATACTCTTCCAATTTGTAAATTTATTTTTACGAGATCAATTTTGTTCAAATAAAAACAAAGCTAACAGGATAAACAATTGCATTTTTGATCATATTTAAAACATTATATAAAAATAATAAAATATAAATTATAAACACATATGTATATAGGTTGATAAGAAGCAAAGTAATTCCAACTTCGATTACACTTACCTAAGCATATTATATTTGCAGATTTACATTAATCTATAGACCTAACGATTGTTTTTATAGCAGCAATATTCCTATTTAAATAAATTTTAAACTGATATTCTAAAACAATAAAAAGTTCCCAGATCTCAAACTGATGTTATTTTAATTTCTTGATCGTGGTTATGATATAGTCGTTCGATCTGTATCATTTCGACTGATATACTAAAAGGAATAGACAGAAGAATATATCTATAGTTTCTTTCACAACGGACAGACGATCAGGCGGACATAGCTAGATCAACTTGGCTGATGATGCCTGTGAAGAATATATAGACTTTATAGGCTCGGAAATGACTCTATTCCTACGTTCTGACTAAAAGTATATAGATATAATCCAAAAGCTTTGCTTAACCTGTTGGAAATCCTAATGGATTCCCACACCCAGATGCGAATAAAACCACAAAACAAGTGCGACTTGGTTACGAATTGGTATAGACATCTTCGAGATCTTCATAAATATGTATTCTATATACATATACAGTTTCGATGTAGCATTAGGTTCTATATCTATTGGCTATTATCTGGATGAGTTAGTGCGTCGTTGATCTTCGCTGTTTTTGGTTAATCTTAATCATAAAACAAAGTACTAAGAGCTAAGTGCTAAAACATATTCTCCTTTTCGGGCTTGAGGCCGTTACTCCGTCGCTTGCCGTTCTGGATCTTCATCATCTTGTTCTCGTCGGCACACTTGGTGGTGATGGCGTTGCGCACCTCCTTTTCGGTAGCATTGCACTTGTGCGTCACCGCAAAGATGATATCCTGGATCTTGAGGGGATCGAGCATCTGCTTGAGCGGCTTCTGCTGGTCCTTGAAGGCGGGCGACGGCTTGCCCGTCATCGAGTGTGTTCCCAGGGTCTCCCGGTCGAAGATCGAGACGAGCAGCTTTCTGGTGGCCAGCGATGAGACCGCCCAGTTGATGTTCTC
>VNKB01014827.1:0-10790 GCA_008042735.1 Drosophila leontia
TTTATAGAATTTTAGTAATTTTGATTAGAAATTAGTTACCATATATTTATTTTTCTTGATTAAAACTTGTCCCATCTCTAGTTCTTTGCTCTGATACTTCATATGCAAAGTATGATCCACTTAATGCGATTTATAACGCTACTCCTTGCCTCGGTTTGGTAGGAAATAAAGTGAAAAGGAAAGGGAGTCGACTAAGTATATATATATATCTATATATATTTAGGCAAGGCAAAGAGTGCTGAGTAAACTATGCAGAGACTCCTGCAACAGCTGTATGCCAGCAACGTCTCCATATACGCCATGCTCGTTTGTTCCGCCTGTCATGGCCGTCATTTCCCCGTGCCGCCATGCCAGGATTCCTTGTCAGTCGTCAACGCTGTCGCCTTCGTCGTTGTCCTCGTCGTCGTCGTTGTCGTCTTTTGGCTTCGATGATGCTGCGCTTTCATTCATGGCGATTATGCCGAGTATGCCATTGTTGCCTGGGCCTTAGGAAATCCATTTGAAATCCCCAGTTTAGTGTGAATTTATACGGTGAAAACTCAGTTTTCTTTTTCCCTTTTCGCCTTTTTCCCTTTGTTCTGCTTCTCTGTCTTTTTTTATGTTTGTATTTACTTCATAAACTCTGCTATATTTCGTTGTTTTAATTTAACGCCAAAAGAATAAGGCATAAAAAAAGAAAGACGAAATCACCTTCTTGGATTTACACTCTGGCCTTTCTGTTCCTCCCCTAGGATGATGTTACATAATTGCGCGCGAACGCTTTCATTTAGCGCAGATTTCGCCGGTTTTCCGACTGCCCTTCGATGGAGGGCACTCTCGACAGGGGCGAAAAGCAAACTCGGGCACCGCGTCGTATGCGTAATATTGTTAGCCATTGTTCTCCGCCTCGTTTCCGTTTTCCTCCGGGAAAAATGGGTGTGCCAGAGAGAGTATGTGTATGTGCAAGGATGAAGGATAACTGCGTTTTGCGAGCATATTTAAACATGAGTGCCAGCAAATGCAAGCAGATGGCATCGTGTTCTTCGAGCTTCAGCTGGATATTACAATGTTGAAAGATTACCATACAAAGTGCGATTCGGACTTGCGAAAAGCATAGTTTAATCTCAAAGTTAAATATATATAATATATATTTTGTAATAATATTATAAAGAAAGCTTAGCTACCCCAGTAAGAGCAAACTGACATGAAATTATTAATAGGTTTTCACAAGAGACGGAAAAATGAAGTAGAAACTCATGTAGAACTGCAAGAAAATGGTCTCCTGAAAGTTGTCTGCCTCGCAAGTTACCGACTCATTAGCAGCTACTTAAAAACTACTCGAGCAACAGCTGTCAGGGGTCCTTCACATCACACACACACACACACACACCCCATTCACACTCTCTGGTGGGCTGACAACCCTTGCTGGCAGGCTGTGTGTTCAAACTGTCGCATGACGGCGGCAAATGTCAACAGGACTCCACATCCAGGTAAACTGACAGCCGGGTCTCCATAGGGCAAGAGCTCGGGTCCTCTCTGGCGGTTAATTAAAAAATGGAATGCGCACACACACAAAAAATACAAAAAAAAAAGGAAAGAAAGAAAACACAAAAAGTGTTGAGGTCTCGCTACTGGGAATATGCGAGATTTTTTGTCGGTTTAAAGCTGATGATTAATATAGCATTTGCTTTGCAGCTAAGAATTACACTTCATTTAGCTGCAGGACTCCACCAGGACCCGCTGCCGCTGCCACTGCTCGGCACCTGTCAATGAGCTCATTAAACTGCAATTTCGAGAAGATGGCTTAGTGGAAATGGAGCTCTTGCTTAGCTGATTACGAGCCAGCACTTTATGCCCGAGCTTTCACATTCCCTTTTATTTTTCTTGCGAAAGTTGAACAGCATTTATAATTAAATATGTCTGGAGTTTTACTTACTTACTTTTTTTCCCAGTGGAGTTAAGGGAATTATTTCAGTAAAACTGCAAAATGATTATGCTGATAGAAAATGTGGCCAAAGAAAGTTTGGAAAACTTGGCTGGCACTTACCTGTAATTTAATTAGAGATTGGTCTTGGTGGGGAGAGGTATTTTAAGGGAGCAAAAAATACTTTAAAAATATTCTTAGCCAAGAAAAGTTAATCTAAAGAGTGTTTTATAATTATGGAATAATTTGCTGTAAGCAAACAAAAAAATTAAGAAATGAATACGAAATTATGATAAACCCTTTAATAATATAAATTTAAAAAGAATTAGAGGAAATAATTAAAAAGAAAATTCATATAAAAAGTTAATAGAATTTAAATCCATATTAATTTTAAATTTTTTTAAAGTTGTTCTTTTTTTTTAAGAAATATCCTCAGCCTTTTGAGCGTTTCAGTTGCAGATGTCATTTTCCTGACAGACCAATAAAAGTGTCACATTTCGTCGCCACATTTTCCGGACATTCCTGTTTTTGAGGTCGGCAACTTCAGATTCAGAAACAGCTCCAGTTCCAGCTCCAGCTTCATGTCCTTCTTGGCAGATCCCTCATGAAACTGGTTGTTGGGTCAGTTTATTGTGTGTACCAGGATAAAGTGAGGACCACTGGGGAACCGCCTGCTTGATGTTGTTTTCGGGGTGCATGCATCATTGAAATATGTTTTTCGTTTACAGCAGCAGCAGTCGAGGCCGACTGCAAAAATATTTTAGCAGGCGGGGGGCAAAGGCATCATCCTGCGGCAGGACCTCGAAACCGCAGCAGGCGGCCGACCCGAAACCGAACATAAAAATAAAGGCAGGCGAGAGAGAGGGAGATAGGGAAACCTTCATTAATCTTATTCAATGTCCAGCACATACTTTAACCCATGCCGGCGCACATATGTTTGTGTTTGTCCGCAAAGGGCTGAAAGGACGAAAAGGAGGCAGGGGTCGACAGTATAAACAATTTGCACATTTTAAGTTGATTTCTTTTGCAGTGCGAAAGGCACATCCCTTATAGCCCGGCAGCCTTGCAGCAGTCACGCGTTGCATACGTGTGTATTAAGTATACGCCGTGTGGTGTCCTGCGAATTGGCTTTACGGCTCGCAGCAGCAGCAACTTTATGTGCTTTACGTGCTGCAAACAAACAAGCATAAAAACGCAATCGAAGCAATTTCAAGTACATCTGCACATCATTGCGAAATTGTAATTTTAAATTACTCAAACAAAACAATTGAGAGAGAAAAAGAGAGCGAGCGAAACTCGACACATGGTCGTAGATTTTGGAAGGAAAATCAATTAGCCCTGACATCTGCATAGATAAATAGAAATTAAAAGCCTTACGCTTTGATTGACAAGGCCTCTAGGAGTCAACACTGCAATTGGAATTGCAGGGCATGGAATTTGCATAGGTTGAGGCCTACTCACCTCAATTTGCATGCAAAGTATTTTCCCAATATTGGAATATGTACATACATATATTGCGCATACGCCGTGTCGTCCTGTTGATTTGTCCAATTCATGCATACACTTATTTATACTGAAGAAGACCTTGAGGGCTGCCAATGTTAATCAAGAGATTTTTAATTGCTTTTGGCTGCTTATAATTAAGTAATTGTATTTTAACCTTCTTAAGTTAAACTATTTAAACAATTATTTACCTAAATTTGTGTAGCTTAAATTAAGCCTAAATAATTCCCAATGTATACATAATTGTTGGGTTTAAGCTGGCTTCTTTTGCTAAAATCAAATAAATGTTAAGTGTACTTAAAGCTTATCTGTAAATTCCGTGATTCTGTAACAGGTTTGGTGTTTATTAAATTTTAATATATTTATATGGTTAATGCAGAAATAGTTGTGCATAAATTATATTAAATTGGTTTTATTGGCTTTATGCATTTATTTACTTTAAATAAACATTTTTAAGCCTTTATCTTGAAACCTATACTATTTATTGTTTGTTAGGCAAAAAACTTGAAAAAAGAATAAATTACTGGGGAATAAATTTCATATAATTTATTCTGAAAAAAAAATAATAAGAATAATAATTTCCTATTAAATAAATCCTGCTTGATGTAAACATAATTTAGTGATGGAAATAATCTAAATTTTCGGACCATTGCTTTTCCACATAGAGCACTTTCCCAATACTCTCTAACTTTTCTTTCTTTCAACTGTTTGTGTGCGATTCCCCGGAGAAAAACTGAAACATTTCCTGCCTTTTAGACGGCGTGCAGTGTGTATTGCTTTCAAATCATCCTCAATCTTGCGGCTTGTGGTTGGCTTTCAGTTTGCGGAAATCAAAAGACATATAGTGCACCGCCTGGTGGCAGCAAGTGCATCATGTGGCAAACAGATCCTGCAACAATGTCCTTGTCCCTGCCATTGACAGACACAGGCAGGACTGAGAGAAAAATGGGTACTAGTACATAATTATCCCTTTAGACTTTACAAGTTATTATTCAGGTTAAAATTAACAAATTCCTGACTTATTTTTAATCTCTGTTCTGCTTTTATGTTTATTTATTAACCGGAAAAAACCTTTATTTTTCTCTCTGTAAAACCAGAAGCTTAGGGACCAGATTGACTGTCAGAGGCACATTATAAACGGTATGGCAAAAGGCAGAGCCTTGGCATGGCGCCTAACTCTAAAGTCACAAAGTCAATTCATGGCTCCTGCAGTCGACGCACATAAATAAGCCGGGTTAAGAGGCAAATGGGCCAAAGTTTTGGCCCACTAAAAGGCTTTGACTGATGAGCGGTCGTGTGGCCGAGCCCGCTAGTTGATTGCGCATTAATTTGTGTGCCGCTCCTCCTCCTCCTGCTTTTGCCTAACCAGGAGCCCTTCAGCTAGTCTGGTCTGGTCTGGTCTGAATTATTATTTGCTCAAAGTTTCTTCACTCCCACAGACAAAGAAATGCACAATGCACAGTGTCTTGGGAGCAATGGGAAGCATTGAGAGAAAGACAGAGACTGAGTTTGAAAAGTAATAACAATAGCCAACTGACTGAAAGTTTATTACAATGATGATGTTGATGGCCAGAATGCATTAAATTAAATACAAACGAAAAGAAAGCAGCTCGAATCTAGCTGCTAGCTAGCTTTGTTTTCTCACAGCTTTATTTACATTAAGTTTTCAATTTGTTTTCCGGCTCTTGTCAACATCATCTGGCCGAAACGAGATATATGTAGTTTAAAATGTTCCCAAAATCCAATTCACCAATTTGGTTAGTTTATGGGGAATTTTGCCAGAGAAAGGACATACAAATGTATGATAGAGCAAAAGTATTTGATATCTCAAGGCTCATATAGTTGATTTTAATAAAATAATTTGTATTTATTTGTATCTCTATATTTATACCTATTGCATTTAAATCTAGGTAGTATAAACTCCATCGGTAAAAAAGAGAGACCTTGACTTTTCAAGAATTTAATATGTAATAATGCATTACTTTTTACATTATTACTTTCCATTTTTATTCCTTTCTCACATAATTCTATGTTAAATATTTTCCCAATCAAATTGCTTTTAAATATTGGCATTAATTTTTCTGCGGGACCAAGTTCAAGTTCGTAATCCATCGAACCCCGGAAAGCAGGCCACATAAATTACCCAGAGAGAGACACACCGAAATCCCATTCCAGAATGTTACATTTCGCGTATATTTGTTGCTTTCGCGTAATGCGATTGCATTTAAATTTATAGCGTCGGCAACAAAAGTGCTGCATATTTTCGCATATATTTTCCCCTGGCTTTTCTTCGTTTTCTCTTCTACCTTTTTTTTTTTGCTGTTTTTATTCGGGACTGCAATCAGAAAGTGTTTGAGTGCCGGAAACAACTCGTTCTTCTTGACGGCAGAAGGGAGCAGCGGCAACACGTCGCTGTTTCGCTGTTTCCCTGCCTATCTGAGCTGTTTTGTTGGTATTATTATTCGCGTTGTTGCTGCTGCTGCCGCCGCTAGTTGCATGCATTTGCACTTGATAAGCAAACACGAGGCAGGGCGGGGAAAAATCAACACGAGCCGGGGAAATATGCATGTTCTTGTTACCGGCAGATTTCCATTTTAGATGGAAAAGTCATAGTCGTCGTCGCGTTGTTTATATTTATGATTGGGGCGTGGCATCGTCATCGTCCCTTTCTCCACAGGATATGGAATTTGTCGAGCAGTCTATTTCGTATGCAGAACAAACCAATCGAATGTCACTTAATTGGCTTTTTATGCGACACACTTTTCACTGCTGCCGACGACCAGCTGGCGAGAAGTTTTGTCACTAAATTTCGATCAAGCGGGCGCTCGGCACAAGAAGTGCAATTTGCAATTTTGGGGAGCGGCAAGGACAGTGCCACATTATTTTTATAGGGCCGTTATTCAAAATAAAAAAGGATACAAAACAAATAAGAAAATAAGTTTGGCTGAAGAATAAGTTTTTCTTGGGGCCCTGAGCAAAAAACCCCCAAGGAATTGATTGCACAGAGGAAAAATATTGGTTGCTGTTGGTTAACTGGGAAATATTGTGCTTAAAAATAATATAATATTTTATATATTCATAAAATATAATTGAAAATATAACACAAAATTATTTAAAGATAGAATTCCTTGAAAAGAAAACCCATTACCAATTAATATTTTCTGTTGAAGTGTGTTCTTTGCATGGCTTTGACGTCCCAGGCACTTGTAGTTTGATGTGGCTGTTGTCCTAGGTCTCGGAGCCTCCACTCTCCTGCTCCTTGGCTCCTCTGCAATTTTCGCATTCAACTTGAGCCAGAACAAAACAAGTTGTTGATCACATAAAGCTGGCTCGAGTCGAGACCAGAAAACAGAGAACACTGAACACTGAACACAGAAGCCCTCGGAGCGGCAGAGGAGGCGGCGTCACTTCTTGTTTTCGCCATGGGTTCAAAGGTAAAACAAGTGGGCACGACATGCAACGAGAGGTTAAGGGGTTAAGGCAGAAGGTGGCCAAGACTAAAGCCAAAATATATAAAAAAAATAAAATAAAGCAAACAAAACATTGACATAAATACGTGAGCGCTGCTGTGGCTGCGGTTACAACAAAACTTTGTGTTCTCCGTCGTTTTTCGTTGGCTTGGGAAATATGCCCTTGGAAAGTAGGTATTACAAATTGCTGATGAAGTCTGTCGGGAATATACTATATTATATGTGGGCATGCCCTGCATCGGTGGCCTCGGTTATGGGTATAAAGTTTACATAAGTTTTTTATTTTTTTGGTTAAGCTGATGGAAGGAATTGTTTATGGGAGAAGAAATTATTTCGTTGATTGAGAAATTTTTGTAGGAAATTCCAAGTTTTTTTTGGCTTGTTTACTTTGGTATTTACAGGAAACACCAATTGCCAAGAATGGTTTATTATTTAAATATTATTACCATTAATTAGCAAGATGAAAATAATATATACAAATATATAATAGGAAAAAGAATATCTTAAATAATAATTTGTTGATTATTATTTTTATTTATATTTATTTATAAATATGAAAATAAAGTTTTCAGCTAATTAATCTCAGTTTTTAACAAGATCTTCAAGAAAACCTTTATGGTACTGCGCGCCCTTTCAAATTTTCTCAAAGAAAAGCCTGACCTTTCCATAATTTAAGAGCATGCCGTGTTCCTTGAGTAAATTCGACAATTTTTGCACCTTTTACATTTCCCCATTTTCCTTTCTGCTAACGACGTTAGTTTTTTTCATTTTTTTTCCACCTTGTTTTTGCTTATTAGTACATAGTTTTCATTTTTATGCGACGGCAGCACGAGCTGTGCGTTTTTTTTTTGTTTGCCCTGTTATAAATATTTCTTTTCGTTTTTTCAAGTTGTTTTTTTTATGTTTTTTGAAGGTTGCTTGCCGGCGACGACTGGCTTTGTTTTTTAACCGGGCTTGTACTTGGGTCATAAATTTTTGAAACTTGAACGCAAATGTGTGTGCGCGCCATTGTTGGAAAATGCAGAGCTGGAAAATTTGCTGTGAAACAACATTTTCGCTGCTGGTTTATGACATTTTCTTGTTGTTGTTTTGTTGCTGTTGATATGTTAATCGCGCTGTGCATGCAATTTAAGTATTATTTGGTCGTTTGTTTAATTTTAGCGCCACCTCGGCAGTATTTTTTTATGTCACACTATGAGCGCACTTAACATTAAATTTAATAGTAGCAAGGCATTTAATTTTAATTACATGGCCAGCATAAAAAATGGCAAAACTATGCCGCGGAATAATATGCAAACATCAAGTCCCCCCAGTCTGCTTGCACCTTTTCAAATACAATCAAAGGTATGCCAGGCCTCATATAGAAATGCCTCGAATTTTATTGTTTTACGTGCCTCAAGGACCTTGGGGTGGGTGAGAGACCAAGCGTGTGTGGGAGCTCATAAAAGGTGTAAGACACCCATAAACGCCTCTCTGCCGAAGTGTGTGTGTGTATTCTTGTCATAAAATGTGCGTAAAACTTCCTGTGGCATTTATTGATAAAACGTTTGGGCAATGAATTCCTATTTGAGGCAAAAAAGGCTTAAAGCCAACCAGAACAAATGTTATCTGCCGGGGGGGGAGTAAAGGAGATAGCATGCATTCCAGGCGTTTTTCTCGGTTATTATTTATTCGATAATGATTACAAAGAGTCAGGGGAAGAGGGAAAATTCCACTTAAGATGGAGAGTTTGAGCCAAGTTAGTGCTTGGGCTTAAATAGGAGAAAATTATGGGAAACAGAAGGTAATTAGAACGCTAAGATAAGAGATTAACGTCTTTAATTTCTTAGGAAATACATTGAAAATTAATTTATAATTAAACTCTTTGCTATTTTTGTTTTTAAAAGTTTTAAAGTCTATGTTTTCCAGCCTGAAATTTTATAGAAAACACTTTAAACTCTTTTATTGACTCACCAAACTTCTCACTTTTTTCCTCAAATATTTCACAATCACTTTGTAAAGTTGCCAGGGACGCATCTCAGTCGAGAAACATTATCGTAACTAATATCTGGCGTCGAGTGTTATCGCCAAATGTCAATGCCAGTTATCTGTTGGGAGATACTTCCACCAGCCTGCCCCAAAAAAATTGATATAAATGCTGCGCTCAGCGAAAAATGTCACAATCGAAACGAAAACGGTGCACAGAATGGATTTTTCTATAGTTTTGCTGCTACTCTCGGTCGCGCTCTCACCTGCCTTCACACCTGTCCGCTGTCAGGTGGCGGTGGCCTGCAATTCGCGAACCTCGCAGAAACGCATTGTTATCCGCAGCCCGGCAGCCAGCGAGTTGGCCAAGTTGGACGCGTGCCAGTACCGTGTGGCCCCGTGGAGTGGCCAGGTGTGTCAGCTGCTCGTCCAGTTCGATCGCCTGGAGCTGCCCCAGCCGCAGGTCAACGAGAGCTCTCGCCTGCTGGAGTGCCTGGATTTTGTGCAGCTTCAGCGTTTCCGGCTCTGCGGTCGCAGTAGCGGCCAGCACCTGTACTTACCCGTTAGAGGAGGTCAGGAGGTGGAGCTACTCTTTCATCTGGCCACAGCCGTGGGCAAGCAGTCCAGTGCCTGGCAGCTGACTCTAACGCAGCTGGAGTGCCCTAGGGATACCACGGCCCTGGTGCCAAGGCAACCCACTGTGCCCACTGTACGTCCAATTCTGCCCTTTTTGGGCAATCTCCTGCCACGCACTATTTTTGGTGGAGCATCTGGCATTGGTTCGGGTTCTGGCCCCGCTGCCCAGCTTATACAATCCTTGAGGTCACCCTCCATATCAGATCTGGAGCTACTGGCTCCGCTGGGCTGTGATCAGTACTTTAGGACCCCAACAGGGGGCATTGTAAGCTTTAACTTTGCCGGAGGAATCTACATGCCCAATGTCAGGTACTCCATTTGCGTGAAGGGTTCGGCAGACAGCGAGATAAGGTGAGTCGGGGAAATTTTTATAGATTTTTTGGCTGACAAGATATCAAAACAAGATAAAGATAATGGAAATAGTGACTACAATTATCAAGTTCTCCCTTCCAAAAATCAGCTACAAGATCGACCACTTTGAGCTCTCGAAGGCCAACACCCAGGAGCCAGGACCTGCCTACGACAGCGACTGTCGCAGCACAGTGAAGACTGCCGGCCGTGTGTCCGACTACCTGAGTGTGCCCAACTCTTACCTGGTGTCTCGCGCTGAACTGCAGGCCACACACTACTGTGGCAGTGGACTCGCTGGCCAGGAGCTCATAGCCCGTCCACCCTTTGTCCTGCTCTTTGCCAGCGATGCTCAGTCAAGTGCCGCCGAGACGGGCTTCCAGTTTACCTACACGGTACGAAGGGCACAGGATACGATGAGTCCTGCGGCGGGACTGTAAATTGGCAGCAGCCGTAACTAAATCACACACACAAGTAATCGGGAATTGACATTATTAAATGCCGCTGCGCTGTGATATTCGTCGCACAATGGACCAGGGCATTCCATGGTCACGGATTTGCCTTAATTAAATGCCCGGACCCCCCGTCCGGCATTAAGTCACATGTATCTCTATATTTGGTTTGTAAATAAATTATGGAAAGCCCAGTGGCATAAACGGCATGCGGTCGACAACGGATTCAATGGAATGTGAATAGAATTTCATAGTTGATTATATTCTGATATAGGTTGAAACAATGCCCTTGCTAGGGCAATTTATGGGCTCTAAATGGGGGAATGAAGAGGCAGACCCTGATGGTGGTAGACGGTGACTAGATAAGGTAACTTTTGATTTAATTATTTAGGGAGATTCTTATTGTAATATTTTATTTATTTATTATTTATTCAGTTCTTGAAAATAATACACGACTTTTTTAAACAATATCCCCTTAAGACCCCTTCCAAGGAGCTCTTAAATAAATACATG
>VNKB01014828.1:0-12186 GCA_008042735.1 Drosophila leontia
CGACCGGTGTGAAAATGAACCGAATTTGCCAGACTTTGTTGCGTCAAAGCTACGTGCGCTCCTCTGCCGTAGTGGCACAGTCCCAGTTGTCCGCCGCCGCCTTGCCTGCTGCTTCCTTCAACGCCACACCGCTCATCCTCAGCCGCTTCTATGCCGCGGATGCCACAACTGACGCCGCCGTCGTGGACAAGGCAACGCTGGACAAGCTGGTGCGCACCAACAAGGTGGTCATCTTCATGAAGGGCAATCCTTCAGCGCCGCGTTGCGGCTTCAGCAATGCAGTTGTGCAAATCCTGCGAATGCATGGCGTTCAGTACGATGCCCACGATGTGCTCCAGAACGAGGCACTGCGACAGGGTACGTTATCCAAAGATATAACTAAATAAATATGATAAATCATATAATGCTTTCTGTGGCAGGCGTGAAGGACTACACCGACTGGCCCACCATTCCACAGATTTTCATTGACGGCGAGTTTGTCGGTGGCTGTGATATCCTGCTGCAAATGCACCAGAGCGGCGACCTTATCGAGGAGCTCAAGAAGGTGGGCATCATCTCCGAGCTGCTGAAGGCGGAAGAGGCCAAGCCGAAGGAGGAGGGCTCCAAGTAGACTCCCAAAGATTAAGAAAAACCCTAAATGTTAGCCACGCAACGTGTTTATTATTAAAATGTTTTAACTCTTAAATGTATTATGGTTGCTCTCCAGCGATTCGCTGCAGGATATTTAGGATTTGGCTGCGTGCCTGTAGAGGATCCGTGGCTCCTAGAAGCTCCAGGCATTCGTGAAGGTATTGTGTAGAGGTCATATTTAGCAGCATCTCCATCAGGCTGTCGGCTATGGAGTGGCGCATCATATCATCTGAGGGCATGGGTGGCTGAGATTGACTCTGAGACTGCTGCAGGTGCTCTTGATCTGGAACTGGAACTTTATTCGCCGGCATTGCCTTTGCTGGCTCATTTTTCGGTTCCTCCTGCTGTTTCTCCTCTGGTTCTTGAGGATTATTGTTGGAATCCTGAAACATCATCATGCTGCTGCTGCTGCAGGTGGCATCAAAGCCTTGATTTTTCGTAAATAAACTTGGTTCGTGCTTGGTTTTCAATAAATTGTTTAGTTTAGCATTAAAAAAAAAAGGGAAACTTAAATATTTATCAATATTTCAAGGCATGTGAAAATATAACTGCCAAAAGCACTGCCTGTTGCCTATCGATAGGTCCGATAGGTCACCTGCTATCAGCTGACTGATAAATTTAACCCTTCCGTGGTCTTTGTTTTTTTTTTTAAGGGAGGGAAGGGTTAAATAGGATTCATTTTAAAAAAAAAAATGTGGGAAAACGACTAAAATTTATTTTAAATATACAATAAATTAAATTAAAATTTCAAGTTAAATATTTAAATATTAAATTCGTATCGAATTATTTGATTTATCTATTCCCCGCCTGAATTTTAAAAAAAACTTGTTTGATTTTATTTTTATTTTTAAAAATAAAACCCTCAAATATTCTAATCCTCAGCAAAAAATGCGAATATCTTTCCTTAATTTGTTTGATTTGAAATCATAACTTGTTTGTTATTGCATTTGTTTATAATAATAAAAATCCTCAAAAATTGATTCACATTTTTTTTTTATTTTAATTTTTTATTTTATTTATTTTAAATATACATATCGATATATTTCACATAAATTTAGTTACATACAATATAATACATATTGATTTAGTTGGTGTTTACTGTTTCGTTTTGATTTTGTTTCCGTTTCCGTTTCAGTTTTTTGTTTTTAAATTTTTATTTTTTAATTGCTTGTCGTTTTTAGGCTGATGTGTGTGTGTGTGTGTGTGTGTGTGTGTGTAGTGCAAAGTAGTATTGGTAGTACGAACGAAATAAAAAAAAAAAAAAACTTATGCGCTAACTTGCTTATTAGTTAACAATAATAATCAAAAGTGTTAAAAGCGATATGCCATGTACGTGAAAAGGTTGTGTTTTCCTCCTCCCCCCCGGTTTTTAGTGTTTTTCTCTATGTTTTTTTATGTTTTTGCCTTTTTTTTAATACTTCGAAAGTTCAGGAGTGCAGCAAGGAGTGGAGCGATCGGATCACAAAATGGAGGACTTGTCCAGTATGGAGGTGGTGTCCTGCAGCAGCTCGCTGCTGCTGTTAAGGATATCGTATAGCTGATGCGGCGCATCGCCGGCAATGGGACTCCCGAAGGGGAAGAAGGAAGACAGACTGGACAGCTGCAGATGATTCCCACTTACCGGACTAAAGCCGTTGGTGGGCGTGCCCGCCTTGGTCGTTGGTTTGCGACGCCTCTCCACCCCATCCACATACTCCGCCTCATCCTCCACCGGGGTCTCCTCCTTTTGCAGGCTGGACCGTGACTCGCCGGTGACCTCAAAGTACGCATCCGGCAGTTCCTCGTAACTCTGAAGCTCCAGGCAACGCTGCACCTTGGCTATGTTGCTCAGCAGCAGGCGGTGGAAGAGGTCAACCTGCGGCTGGCCACCGCCGCGTATATCCAGGACGGGCAGCCATCGGTAGTAGCACTGATCCCAGACGCTTAGATCGCAAATGCGGTGGGCCGGCTGCAGGAAGCGATCCTGCGGCACTGATGACACCGTGGCAAATAGCTGCGGATTTATGGTGTTCCTAGACGGTGTCGATCCTGTACCTCCACCTGCAGTTCCACCTCTATGGTGGCCCACGGCCAGAGATCGGCGATGAGCTGCTCCTGCTCCAGCTGCCGATGATTGGGCACCAGCCAGGTCTCCCTTCTGGCGCTGGTACAACGGATTACTGAAGAACATCTTGTCCTTGTCGGAGAACTGCTCACCCCAATCCCACACCGGACGGAGGATCAGCTGGGAGTCCAACACCGCCTTGGAGCGTTGCGCCTGCGTGTCGAACTGAAAGGTATCAAAGATGGGCATAAAGCATGCATCCCACAGCGAGGTGAGGTACGTCTGGGTGAACTCAAATTCATCGGGAAATTGCTGCAGCAACTGCCAGACGCAGTCGAGGAAGAGCAGGAACACCGGGCTCTGTTCGCCCTCCAGCAGTTCGCTGCCGTTGTTACCGCCGCTGCTACCGCTGCCTCCGCTACCAGAGCCCTGTGCCGTATAAACATGACCCAGGCGACGCTGGAAGGGATGCTCGAGGGCCACCCACTCCTTTTGCACCAGCGACTGAAAGCCATCGATTGTCCGGAAGTGGGGATCCAGCAGCAGCTGCGTCAGACTGCTAATAGCACAGCACAGATCCCGGCCATTGGACTCCTGGAGGACACAGGTGATGCCCGAGCGCAGGGTGGCGGCCGCTTCGCTTGAATACCGCAGGCACAGTGACACATAGAACAGCCAGTTGGTCTTCTCGATCAAGCCCAGGTACTTGTCATCCTGCAGCATGAACTTCTCGGGCGTTTCGGGTGTGCAGAGACGCCTCAGCTTCTGGTAGGAACGCCGCACATCCTGGATGCTTGGCAGTCGATCCGTTAGCTGCAACAGCTTCAGCTGTCGCCGCTCATCGCATTTTCGCACCAGCTCCAGCATCACATTCTCCAGCTTCGTATCCTGCTGCGCCGCCGGCTGCAGTTCGGCCAAACGCACCAGGGAGGCGGCACTAGCCCCATAGCTATACACCCAGAAGGCAGCTCGTGAATCGCAAAAGGCACGCGACAAGTCCAGGAATCGATCCACCGTGCAGCTTTTCGGGATTACAAAATGCGGCGGCACCGTATACTTTCCCGCATGGAGAGGATTCTGAAGCAAGGGGACACTGGCACTGCTCACCACCTGCCATTCGGTGGCACCGCAACGTATCAGCTCCCGGGCCCAGTCATTCTTGCTGGCATACATGCTCGTCCCGGTGGCAGGACCCAGCGTGGAATAGTACGGTTCACGGTAGGCATAGGCAAAGCTCAGATCATGCCGCATGGGATACGCGAAACGGACGAGGGCGGAGGCTATTAGCTTGCCATGATCACTGGCTCCGCTCAGCTTCGAGTCCTGCTGCTGGAAGGCGAACTTTAGGAGCCGGAAATTCTTGCACACAATATGCAAAGCGGCTATCCTGCCGCTGATGTTGTGCTGCTTGAAGGGCTCCAGCTTTTTGCGCCGACTAACATGGCTGGCCATGCGCGCCGCCTGCAGCGCACTGGCCGCCCGTCCCAGCTCCGCGATGGTATAGATCTGATCGATGTTGTTCAGCGTGATCTCGTTGCGTCCCAGATAGGTGTTCTCCTGATACAGATCACAAAGTGGGGCAGTTACAACACCGGCTTCGGGATTACGCTTGCTGCTGGCATGGAGCGGCACAAAGGCCAGCTTAAAGTTAGTCACGCTCAGCAGGCCAAAGGTGGCCTCCTTGTGGGAGCCACCATCGTTCACAGAGGCCAAACCGTTGCCATTGCTGTTGTTGTGACTGATGTTGATGTTGCTGCTATCCATGGGCTCAATGGGCGAGTACATGTAGGCCGGTGCCGAGGCTACTATCTGCTCACCCGGCAACAGGCGAGGACGGGCCAAATGGACATCGCGCAGATCGCTGGGCAGGCACCATTCATTGGTATCGGCGGTGGCTCGCATATCGCCGGGCAGCGGTGCCACATAGCTGGTGAAGGTGTTCCGCTTATAGTGGTCATTTCCGGCTCCCCCGGAACCACTGCCGGCCCCGCTGCCGCCCGTTGCCATACCTCTGGCAATTCCTATTCTTGCGACCGCTGCTGTACGTCGCTGGAATATTCAATTATTCGCTATTTCCTGTCTCTGCCTGCTCTCTCGCTCTCTCTCTCTGTCTGCCACTGTGTGGTACCGTTATGTGGGGCCGTCTATCAAAACAAATAAAGAGGGTATAAAAAAAAAACAAAGAAGGTAGTGGAAGGTGAGTGATTAAAATTGCACAAAAAAGGAGACAACAGAATAATCAAGGGTATGTGGTGGGGCTGGCCAACGAAATGGTTAACCAAATTAGAATTATCGTTGCGTTGCAAATGATAAGTTTATCAGTGGAACTCACCGTTCGTTCGGATTACCTTCGCCTCTGTGTTTTTGTTTGTGTGTGTGTGTGTGTGTGTGTGTTGCGGGAGGGCGGCTATGTGTGTGTGTGTGTGCGAGCGAATGATCGCTGCTGCTGCTGCTCTTGTTTTTAATATTCCTGCTGCCGGTGGCTGCTTTATGTGGCGTTCACTTCCCTATATAAGCTCGTTGGCTCACCATTCAAGTGCATCATTTGGCTGCACACACCGTCGTTTGGTTTGTAATGGGCATTTATTTATTTATTTTCGGGTTGCCTCAGAATTCATACACGCACGCACACACACACGCACGTATGACAGTGAACTCGGCAGTGTGACCGTTGGTCTTGAAAATAAAAATGCATATAGTAATTGGTATTAACTTAATACCAAATGGTATTTTTACAGCTAATATGTGACTGTGGTATATTTCACAGTATTTTTGTGTAGTATTTAAATCACACCTGCACAAGCCTGCCATCTGGGCACACCAACTGCCTCCACGAGACGAGACTAGTGAGAGAGACGCCAGCGATTCCCCCTATCCCGAGTAGGCTGTCCGTTTTCCAGTTCCAATTTGCCGCATGTGCTGGCAGCGTCACAGCAGACACCTTGTTCGACAATTGTTCGCAGCGACAGGCTCTAAATTTCCAACGAAACAACAACGCCGAAGCGGCTGCATAACCGAATTCTACAGCTTTCGCACAATCAACACACGCAGCAGCAGCGGCGGCCGCAAGATGACGACGGAACAGGTCACATATTTGGATATACCCGACAAGTCGGAGACGGACAAGAAGGTCTACAAGTGAGTATGAGTGGGCGGACGCCAAATGGAGGCTGGAAAAGCAGATTAATGACCTATTTTCTCTCTCTCTCTCTCTCCCTCTCGTGTAATAAGAACCCTGCGTTTGGCCAATGGCCTGCACGCTTTGATCATCTCCGATCCCAGCCCCATGCCCCACGACGGCTTCACCAGCTCCGAATCGTCGACAGAGGACAAGTCCGCCGAGGGCGAGGGCGATGGTGAGGAATTTAGCTCAAGTTCGAATGCCTCCAGCAGCGAATCGAGCACCTCCACATCCAGTTCCACGAACAGTGCCGGCAGCTCGGACTCGGACAGCGAGGAGGGCGACGAGAAGCTGGCCGCCTGTGCTCTAATGATCGACTATGGCTCGTTTGCAGAGCCAAGCAAATACCAGGGACTGGCCCACTTCCTCGAGCATATGATCTTCATGGGCTCGGAGAAGTATCCAGAGGAGAATATCTTTGATGCGCACATCAAGAAATGCGGCGGCTTCAGCAATGCCAGCACCGACTGCGAGGACACTGTCTTTTACTTTGAGGTGGCCGAGAAGCATCTGGACTCTAGTTTGGATTACTTTACGGCCTTGATGAAGGCACCGCTGATGAAGCAGGAGGCCATGCAGCGCGAACGCAGTGCCGTGGACTCGGAGTTTCAGCAGATCCAACAGGATGATGAGACCAGGCGTGACCAGTTGCTGGCCAGTTTGGCCACCGAGGGTTTCCCCCACGGCACCTTTGCCTGGGGCAACATGAAGTCGCTCAAGGAGAACGTGGACGATGGGGAGCTGCACAAGTTGCTCCATGAAATCCGGCGAGATCACTATGGCGCCAATAGAATGTATGTGTGTATGCAGGCACGCCTGCCCATCGAGGAGCTGGAGTCCCTGGTGGTTCGCCACTTTGCAGAGATACCACACAATGAGATTCGGGCCCCGGATCTGAGCAAGTTCGATTACCGCCAGGCCTTTCGGCCCGAGTTCCATGAGCAGGTGTACTTTGTCAAGCCCGTGGAGAATGAGTGCAAGCTGGAGCTAACCTGGGTGCTGCCGGAGGTCCAGCAGTATTATCGCAGCAAGCCGGATCAGTTTCTGTCCTATCTCCTTGGCTACGAGGGTCGTGGCAGCCTGTGTGCCTACCTGAGGCGACGCCTTTGGGCCTTGCATCTGATTGCCGGCATCGATGAGAATGGCTTTGACAAGAATTCAATGTTTGCTCTGTTCAATGTTTGCATCTATCTCACAGAGGAGGGTTTCCGCCATCTGGATGAGGTCTTGGCGGCCACCTTTGCCTATGTCAAGCTATTCTCCAATTGCGGCTCCATGAAGGCCGTGTACGAGGAGCAGCAGCGCATCGAGGAGACCGGCTTTCGGTTTCAAGCCCAGCGTCCAGCCTTTGATAATGTCCAGGATTTGGTTTTCAACACAAAATACTTTCCGCCCAAGGATATACTCACCGGCAAGGAGCTGTACTATGAGTACAATGAGCAGCATCTCACCGAACTGATTGCCCATCTCAATGAGTTCAAGTTCAATTTGATGGTCACGTCGCGTGACAAGTACGAGGGTGTGGCGGCCTACGACAAGCAGGAGCAGTGGTTTGGCACTGAATATGCCACCATCCCCATGCCGGAGAAATGGAGGAAGCTCTGGGAGGAATCGAAGCCACTGGAGGAACTCTTTTTACCCGAACCAAATCGTTTTGTTACCAATGATTTTACCTTGTTCTGGAGCTCCTTTGGCAAGCCGGAACTGCCGGCGGCACCCAAGAAGCTGCTCAAGACGGACACCAGTGAGCTGTGGTTCCGGCAGGATGATAAATTTGAGCTACCAGAGGCCCACATGGCCTTCTATTTTATATCGCCGCTGCAGCGACAGAGTGCCAAAAAGTAAGGGAGTAGAAAAATATTGTAAAATCGAAATGATATCTGTATATATTTCTTACAGCGATGCCATGTGCACTCTTTATCAGGAGCTGGTCAAGTTCCATGTGTGCGAGGAACTGTATCCTGCCCTCAGTGCCGGCCTCAACTATAGTTTTTATGCCATTGAGAAGGGCCTGCTGCTCAAGGTGAGCGGTTATAATGAAAAGCTGCATTTGATTGTGGAGGCCATTGCCGAGGGCATGCTAAATGTGGCCGAGACTTTGGATGACAAGATGCTGGATGCTTTCAGGACCAATCAGCGCAAGATTTACTTCAACACCTTGATCAAGCCAAAGCACCTGAACAGGTAAACAGCTCTACTTCATCTCTCTCTCACTTCTGGTGTTGCCATCTCTGTTGCTTTCACAATCTTTGTCTTTGTCTTCCTTTTTTAGGGATGTTCGCCTGTGTGTCCTGGAGCAGATTCGCTGGCTAATGATTGACAAGTACAAGTGCCTCAATGAGATCACCCTGGAGGAGCTGCGTGATTTTGCCCGCCAGTTTCCCAAGGAGCTGTATATCCAGGCATTAATCCAGGGCAACTACACCGAGGAATCCGCCCACAATGTACTCAACACCGTGTTAAGTCGCCTCAATTGTCAGGCTATCAAAGAGCGACGCTTTGTTGAGGATCGTACAGTGCAATTACCGCTGGGCACCAATGTGATCCGTTGCCATGCTCTCAACGAGCAGGACACCAACACGGTGATCACAAACTTCTATCAAATTGGCCCGAATACGGTGCGCGTGGAGAGTATACTCGATCTGATGATGATGTTCGTGGACGAACCCCTGTTTGATCAGTTGCGCACCAAGGAGCAGCTGGGCTATCATGTGGGGGCCACGGTGCGGATTAACTATGGCATTGCCGGGTATTCCATAATGGTTAACTCGCAGGAGACCAAGACGACGGCCCACTATGCCGAGGGTCGCATTGAGGCGTTCCGCACGAAAATGTTGCAAATTTTACGCCAAATGCCGCAGGATGATTACGATCACACCAGGGATTCCCTGATTAAGCTGAAGCTAGTGGCTGACATGGCATTGAGCACGGAAGTGGCTCGTAATTGGGATGAGATCATCAACGAGGATTACCTATTTGATCGACGTCGCCGTCAGGTTGAGGTATTAAGAACGCTGCAAAAATCAGAGATTATTGATTTCCTACTCGAGGCGGATACCAACAATCTGCGTAAGCTGTCGGTTCAGGTGATTGGTCATCGACCGGCGGATATGCCAGAGCCACTGCCAGGCTCTCACCTGGCCTGTAATGCAACTGATGAGGAGGAGGAGGATGATAATGATGTGGTCAAGGCAGCCTGTGATGCCAAAGGCAGTGGTGGCGATAAGCCAGACCAGGCCGAGGGAGATGATGAAATGGACGAGGACGAGGATGAGGAGGAAGATGGGGAAGAGGATCAGGAAGCCGACGACGATGAGGAAGCTCTGTTTGCTGCTTTACAGAATAAACTAAATATCGTTTTTCTGCCCAATGTCGTTGACCAGCCGGATGCCATAATGGACATTAATAAGTTCAAAAAGAGCCTTGAGGTGTATCCCAAGCGAAAGAGTCAGCTGGCGGAGGAGGAGGATGATCAGGCGCGTGTTGCCCGCATTGAGGACGCTTTGGGCAGTGCGTGAGCTGCAAAAATCTCGCCATAAAACCAACCCCACGACGTTCCGTTCAATTAGCCAAAGCTAGAAGATTTTATTTCCTCAAAAAATACGGAAAAACGGACTCGCTGACCAAGTCGGTGATGTGCTCAGAATTTTCAGAGGTCGGCATGTTATATATATATATTTTTTTTTGTTTTGCACAACAAACACACACACACACACCCACGCGGCAACTGACAATGAAATGCATTTTGCTCTGCAATCTGGAGTCTCGAAACTCGGTATGTTTGTATGCATTTTGTCTTTCGTACTGATTTACTACACTAATAAAAATCAAAATTGAAAGTATTTCAAAGTATTTGCTTTTTGTATTCATTCTAATTAATAAAAAATGATTTTCAACTAATTTTTAGGATCCAAAAAAGTTTTTTTCATTAAATACATTTAATGAAAAAAAAAAACGCAGAGAGACTGGATATTTACATATTTCCAATCACTTCCTCTAAATACCTTAGTTCTTTAATATGTTTTTATAATTTATTATTATTTTTTTAGTCAAAAGCTTGCAAAACAGTGAAGAAGTCGTTTCCAAACCCATAAATCATCAACAGCCAAATCGTTTAAGCATATATCTGGAGAAAAAAACTTTTAAAATTTTATTAATTCTAAATTTTAAAAATGGTATATATTTAAAACATAAAATTTAATAAATTTTAAATTTTCAAAATTGTATCAATGTAATTCTATCATGGCCCCCGACGGGACTACCTTCTTTCATGGTTTTCGGTATTAATTTGTAAACCAGGTGGTATTTTTAAGATGTAACGATGCGGTCACTCTGCAAAATTAACCGTTGCTTTTTCGCGCTTATTCTTGCAAAAGTTTTCTCGAATTTGTGAAAAAGTGGAAAAAAAAGGTAAATATATCTTTCTTTTAGCACTAAATTGTTGTTCTATTGGTCACTCTATTGCCTAAGACTATGAAAATCACTGAAACTATCAATAACTGTTGGTTTTCTCTGTACATTTCCCAAATACCGAAAGGCGCTCGCCATGCCGCGTAAAGGCCAACAAAAACCGAAAAGTCCTGTGGCAATGCCTTCACGTAAATCGTCTCGCAGTCCCGGTTGCGAGTCGTCCCAAGAAAAACCACCAAACGCTGTGGAGACTCCAAAAAATAGGGCCACTAGCGAAGCTAAGCGATTGCTCGTTGAGACATCCAAGATGGCGGATAACTGCAAAGATCTCAAGGTTAGCGAAGTTGCACACTCTGAAGGTACAGCTGCGTCTGCCAGTAAGAGCACTTTGAGCCAACTGGAAGTGGCTCGGCAAGCTTGTCGTTCGCCAGATGTCTCTAGCCAGAAAGAAACTGCTGATATTGACGCCGCCCCTATCGAGTCTTCCGCCAGGACTCCAAAACGAAGCGGAACTCCGGTGCCAAAATCTTTTTTCGAGGACAAAGCAAAGAAGATGAGGATGACGCCTACTCAATTGGAAGGGGAATCTTATCACAAATCCGACCCCAAGCCCAAGCAAAACCAGGAAAACAATAATAAGGAAAACGAGAACCCTGACATACTACGCCTCACAAACGAAACGAACCCAGATGATGCCCCTATGGCAGACATTGAGATAGCCTCCTGTCAGTCAATATGGATCGCTGCCAAGGGTTTGCTGGCTTCTTCAGGCTACGATATGTATTACCTCAACCAGTTTCAGAAGTTCTACGACAACTACAGGGCTTGCAATATAAAAATTGCCAAGCGTTTGCTAAATTTGGTGAACAGTAATAACGAAAATCACTATGCAAATATTTCGCTGAAGAGTCGGTAAGACAAGCCATTTCTGTCCGCCACATTATCGATCATATACGCTTTATTCTGTACATTTCAGGCTTAATGAGATGGCAAACAATAACAAGAGTCTGGCGAACAAGCTGGCCCAGCAGGAGCAGCTGGGCATGGAGTGGCACGAGAAGTATATAACCGCTCTAAAGATGCGTGTAGATATCGAAAAGAACTACAAGAACCAAGTTCAAGTGGCCAAGACACTTGTTGACCAGCAAAAGTTAGAGTTTGACAAGAACCAATCGGAGATCGATCGTCTCAAAGCTGAGGTAATCGGTATTATCCCAATTTTTATCCTTGAAATGTTCGCTTAAATGTATTTTGTTTTTTTCTGTGATAGTTGAGCATTATGGCAAGTGATTTCACCGACCTGCAACAGAAGTTGAAGCAAACTGAAGCGACTGCTGCTAAACTCTCAAATGAAAATAATAAGCAAGCGGCAGAATTGGAAGAGCAAAAGATCAAACTACAAGATACAGTTGCTGAACTTGCAGATTTTGAGGTATGTTTCTGATATTCACTGTTTTTTATATAGAACCCATAACTAAAATCCAATGTATTTGTTGTATTTAAGGGGGGACATCTGAGTAACTGGCCAAAAAAAAAGCCGATTTTCAAGAATTTTTTTTGGCCAAATGAAAAAAGCGAATCGAAAAATTTTAAAGTAGGTTTTATAATGTTATATGTGAAGTACAAAATACATTTTTTTTTTTTATAAATCGAAAACAAAATGGCGGCTGTGCAGCATTTCTTCGTAGGCCCTATTTTTTTAAAAGGGGTCCATGGCCGAAGACCTAACGTCCTTAGTTTTTGATCTAGAACAAAAAATCAAATTTTGTTAGTTTCTATATCTCAACCGCTATCGACGTACGTAGGATTTTTTCGATATTTTGATTTTTAGCAAAATGGTGAGTGATTACATAAAAAATTCAATTTTCATGAAAAAAAACGTCACAAAATTGTTGATAAAAAAAAAAGTAAGCAAAAAAAA
>VNKB01014832.1:0-23656 GCA_008042735.1 Drosophila leontia
TTTTATAACAGTTTATAACAGTTTTCAGTTGCTTGCTGCTGATTTCTGTTCGCCTGGTACCCCAGTTTGGGAAGCGGAATTTGAATGAAAATTGTTGCTTACTTGCATCAGTGATGCTCATGTGCATCAGTGATGCTCACTTTTGTCAGTGATGCTCATCTAGCTATACTGCAATGTTGGGTTGGACATAAAATAGCGCTTAATGCCAGTGATGCTCATCTAGCTATATGGCAATATTGAGAGGCAATAGAATCGGGCTTATTGACAGTGATGCTCATCTAGCTATAATGCAAAATAGCTAGCAATTGGAGCAAGCAATTTAGCGGAGTCGCAAACCTTATAGTCATCACTGACAAAAGTGAGCATCACTGATGCACATGAGCATCACTGATGCAAGTAAGCAACAATTTTCATTCAATTTGACCGCTTCCCAAACTGGGGTACCAGGCGAACAGAAATCAACAGCAAGCAACTGAAAACTGTTATAAACTGTTATAAAAAGCTCAAGTTTCGAACCATTTAGGAGCTGGCGCAAGTAAGCGGAGACTCAAACCTTTTGAATTCAAATTTAGCTGTTTTTTTACAACTGCACCTGGGCATACTGAAACTGATCGTCGTTAAATTCAAATTCAAATTTGGCAGTTAAATTTTTAAAAAATCTAAAAAAATCAGACAAAAACCTTTAAAAAATTCAGAAAAATTCAGAAAAAATCTAAAAAATTCAGAAAAAATCTAAAAAATCAGAAAAAAACTAAAATATTCAGAAAAAAACTAAAAAATTCAGAAAAAACTAAAAAATTCTGAGAAAATTTAAATTTTTGGGAGAAAATGGCATTGTACTTTCAACCAGTTATGCGGATCTAGCTATGTCGCACCAAGAAAAAGACAGCATATTCATTTTTTAGTCTATATTTATTTGTTTTCAAGTTCCCAGCTACCTGTTGTTGTTTCTGCTTCCTTCCGCGCCCTTGGTCCTGGAAATCGAACTCCATAGCATACTATAAATCATTACAAGTTTATTTATTTACGACAAAATACACAAAATTTTAGATTTGATTTATTTAGGTTTTAGCTTTTAGTTTTTCTCTTAGTTCCTCTTCGGTTTGTTGTTCTTGCTGCTGCTGCTGTTATGATTCTCTTGCGCACTGCGATTACAATTAAAGTTACGTGCACTTAATATACAATATAAAAAAAAATATATATGTGGTGTGTATGTAGATTTATGTGGATGTGTGTGTGTGTGCTCGCTCGATCGTGGTTTGTTTAATTTATTCGGGTAAGGAATCGTGCTTAAACACAAATTAGTGTGTTAATTACTCTAGCGAAATGAAAAAAAGAAGGAAACTGGACTCAAAGACGCGACAAAAATTGCTTTAACTAAATTCCAGTTAAATGTTAAATATAAATAACAAAATTGATTTCATTCTTCCTTCTTCCTTTTTTTTGTGTGTTTTTTTTTTACATTTTTTTCATTGGCTTTTTGCTATGAACTAAACAGTGTAAGAGTAAAGTACAAAAAATTGTTAAATGCATACATATATTCGTGGTATATCAAAAATAAAAGTGACAAAAATATATATTATAAAGCGAGACAGATTCATATATATATATATATGTTTATATATGTACGGTTACATAGGACCTCGCCGAGTCAAATAACAAACAAATGTTTATAAAGTCATAACTTTGAATTGATTTCTCTCTTCTTTTCTTTTTTTTTGCAGAAAACTGAATCCAGGAATCTGCATGTGTGTGTGTATAGTGTGCGTGGGTGTGTGTGTTTTGGGTTTCATTTTTGGAAGAGCGCTAACCTTAAAAGAAACAGTGTTGCAACGTGTCAGGTTCCCGCTATCCCACAAAACTTTTCCTTTACCAATGAATCGATGGGGTTAACTATGAGAAAATTTGGCCTATCTCGCATTTTTTTTTATAAATTATTTGACAAAAAAAAAAAAAACAACATACAAAGAGCAAATAAATTTCTGAAACAAATGAAAACAATTTAAAAATAATATATGGCACGATTTGCTGAATGAGAATACATATTGAATTGTACTACAAAACGTTGTGAAACAGCCAAAAAGAAATGACAATTTTTGCTTTTTTTTCAGCTATGCCTTTTGTAGGCATCATAAAAACTGAATAATTAATTACTATGAGGCACCCAGTTTGGGATTTGCAAATTAAACTATCAAAAGCGACTTAAATATTGCACATTTCGTTATCGATTATTGGTTAAAAAGCCTTAAGGGGATAGCCTATCGGTTCTTCCTGTCTCGTTTTCTCCTTCTCTCTCTTCCTTATTCTTTGGCTCCTAATTTGCAAATGGATTTGGCTTTAGTTTTGTGACAGAGGCAGTAGTTGTAGTTTGGACAGTTGAAAATTCCAGAAAAAAGCCAAAGAGAGAGAGAGAGAGGGGGGGATAACGAGTTGAAACAACACTGTTGTTGAAAAACTCCTCTTTTCTGTTGATGTACAAGGTATATATAGTATATATAGTATATAGTTTATAATAGTTTGGTAAATAAATAGCTAACACTCTCTGCTTAAATGGTTTCGCTTTAAAGTTATACAAATTTCACGTTGATTACTTTCTTCTTATCGGTTATCGGTTGCTATTTGTTATCGGTTTCGTTTTCGAGAGAAAAAGGCCACAAAATGTATAAACTTTAGCTGAGATTAACGTTGGTATTTCGCGTGTGTCTAAGTTTTGCTTTCTGTTTTTTTTTAGCTTTGTTTGTTTTTTGATTGTTACGCGGGCAAAACATCAAACACACACACACACACACACAGCAGCACACACGCGTGTGTGTATATGCATGCATATACATATACAATATATATATATATAAATATATAATATCGGAGTACATTTTGCTACGTTCGATTGCAATTCAAACATCGATTTGTCGATCTTTTCTATAGTTTCGATTATCGATCTTTGCTGCTGCTGCTGTCTCGCTCTAACAAATGCCTGCTCCTACTCCCTCTCTCTCTCTCTCTTCTTGCCTCCTCCTCCTGCTCTCAAACTGTGTATTTCCTGTTTCCGGTTTACAATTCCTTTGCGCTGCGTTACGTTGTCATTGTCATGTGCTGGATATCATCCCACTCCATTAGATTTCACGCCTTGGCGCCAGGAATCTTGGAGAGCACCTTGGACAGATCCACTCCGGTCAGAGCGTTGATCGATGGCGGCAGCTGGGCCACCAGGCGGGTCACATCGTTGGTCACATTATCGTTGCCGCCAATCAGGACAATCTCCTCCGTCTTGGCCAGCGGAGCAGCCACCTCAGCGGCAATCTTTCGTGGTGAAAAGTGAATAGTTGGTTTGTTTTCTCCTGGATTATGTATAATAAAACCCTAACTTACCTTGGGCAGCGATTCGAGGACTATGTTCATGATGGCTGCATCGCCGTACTGCTTGTACACATGCGCCTTCATCCGCATCCTTTCGGCCTCCGCCTTGCCCACCAGCTCGATGGCATGGGCCTCTGCGGAGCCAATCTTACGGATGCGTTCTGCCTCGGCACGGGCACTCTCGATGGTCTGGCATCTAAGCAAAGAAAGGAAATTCTGGCTTAGAAGGTTTATAAATTTCAAAGAGGAGCTTGGGATACGCACTGCTTGGCCTGGGCCAGGGTCTGCAAGCGGAAGGCCTCCGCCTCGGCGGGCAGCTTAACGGTGCCAGTGAGCTCCTTGTCCTTGCGCTGCACCTCCTGCGACTCAATCTCGATCTGCTTGCGCCGCTCCACGACCTCGATTTGGATCTCTTCGTTACGTATCCGCTGACGGATCTTGGCCGCCTGCAATTCGTAGGCCAACTGCGACTCGGCCTTGGCCGTGTTGATCTCCTGATCGAAATTGGCCTTCTGCAGCTTGTACATGCGTGTATTATCCTCGATTTTGGTGTCCGTCGAGTATTTAACATCCATGGCGCTCTTCTCGCACTCGGCCTCCCTTATGCCGGCATCCCTGTTGGCCTCGGCCACGCCGGCATCGGCATCGCGCTTGACTACAGCGGTCTGGGCCTTGCCCAGCGAGGCCAAGTACTGGACATCATCATAGACATCCTTAATGGTGAACGAGAGAATCTCGATGCCCATGCGACCCACGTCAGGAGCGGCGACTTCGCGGACCAAGGCCGCGAATTGGTCGCGGTCCTTGTACACCTCTTCGACTGTAAGCGTTCCTGCAAGGACACAAGGGAAAAGATTTTATATTATTTTTGGGATTTGAAGGATTAAGAAGGGTTTAAGGTTTATTTCTAGATTTTTTTAAAATATTTATATATTTTTTTATAGTATTTTAATAAGTATTTCAAGACTTGAATACATCTTTTAAAGGATTTCGTGTGTTAAAAAGTAAGTTTTTTAATTATTAAAATTAATATTATAACTAAAATTATAGTTAATATAATTTAAATAATAAAAACAGGGCTTAAACTTATTTTCTATATATTTTTTATAAAGTATTTCAAGATTTAAATAAACTTTTTGGCTAAAAAAAGCAACTTGTGGCTTTTCTTGCAATGAAAACTAATTCTTTTAAACATTAAAATTAAAATCTAGCTACGATTCATAGTTTAATTTATAATTTATACTTTAATTGAAATAATAAAAACACCCACTATAGCGTAACAAGTAAAACTGGTTTGTAGTTTTATAATTTCCCTTTCAAAACACGTTCTAACCACACGTACTTTTGCGAATTTTTTGAACTTGATTGTATCAACTATTTGCCAAGTGCACAAAATATGTAAATAGAGAATTTTTGAATGCCAAACGATAAGGGTGGGGATATATATGAATGCACATATACATATATCCGTCGCACTAGTAATCGATGTTAAATGACCTTACCGACTGACCACCAGCGAGGTGACGCCCACTATCAGGGCCACCTTGAAGACGCCCAACCAGACATCGGACATGGTGCCGGCCAACTAATGCCACACTCCTCCCAACGGTGGTGGCTACTTATGTGGAACTACCCCGCTATCGGGGATAGCAGGTAAAACATGAAAAAAGATAGCAGCACCTGTCCAGATAATCTATCTATTTTAATTAAATCATTCCGCGCTTGTATTTGACGTCATCTGACGCAGTCTTATCGCGGTAAGTGTTATCACTAAAGGCGTCACTCAATAAAAAATGGGGTACAAGGGGGGTAACATATATTCCGGATCAAATCGGTGTCTATATATTATTCTATTAATATAGAAATTGATTGCAAACACTGGTTAATATAGCTTGTATTTGCATTTGTATTATTCCCATAGTTTCCCGACGAAGGTCAAGTTCACTTTGTACTTGTTTTTTCTTTTTGTTATTAAATTAACAATTAAGCTCGACTGTATTTACACGCGATTGGAAACAGCGACCAGACCAGACCCATCGGCGATGCGCCCACAACTGACAGCTTGAGTTGTCCGGGTACTTGGATTCCGATTCGGAATGGGAATCGGTAGCGGTAGCAAGTGAAATCGCCTAGAGACCTCGAGCCTCTCGTAAACTATAACAAACCATGGAGTAGCTACTGCCTCTCGGGTTCGATGAGCCCATAAACCCTCCGCTCGAGTCTCTGTCTCGAGTTATGTTTAATTAAAGGCCCTAGATTGGCCATCAAGGTCGCGATTCGAATAGAACCAGAAAAGCTTTAGTAGAGAAAAAACACAATTTACACTCTTTGGTTATATTTTTTCAAGGTAGAATTGCATTCCCGGAAATTGAGTTTCACTTTTCAAACGAAAAAACAGGAAAAGCTGGAATGCATGGGAGTAAAAATACTGGGAAATAGTAATTCTGGCTTGCAAGTAAGCGAAAAATACGGGGATGTATGTATTTCTGGCTTGCAAGTAAGTAAAATACTGGGAAATATTATTTCTTGCTAGCAAATAAATAAAAATAATGGGAAATATGTATTTCTGGCTTGCAAGTAAGTTTAAAATTAGGAAACATTTATTCCCAGCTTGCAAATTATATGTATTTCTGGCTTGCAAGTAAATGAAAATAATGGGAAATATGTATTTCAAAACAAACCAAAGCATTCAAAAGGTAAACCATCACTGGCTTGGGGGAGGCTTTCAATCAAATCAACAGATTTCCCTGTGATTTATTGGCCACAAACTTGTTTCTTTACTTTAGTGGCCACAAACCGATCATATATTGTAATATATAGCCAGCGAGGGCATTATCCATGCCAAGCACATATTGTATCTCGCACTTATTATTCACAATTATCGAAATAAAGTGACTATTAAGTATGAATATAGCTTCCTCTCGGGTTTAACAATTTCCAAGGCAATAAACCAAGGCAGGTTTTTGCGTGAAAATCAAACAGAAGAGGTCAAGGAAACTGTTTAAGAAAAATAATAAAATAATAATATAGTTCTAAATGTTTTAAAAAATTGGGTAGACACTTTTTTATAATTTTTCAAACAAATTAAATTTTAACAAATTCATAAATTAGCCAAAAATGCTTTAAATTCAATTCGGTAAGCGATTTTCTTTGAGTTTTCATGGGGTTAATAAATCTGCATATTCCATTTAAGGTTATTTTTTAATTTCTCTGAAAACCATTCAAGTAGGCTCTGGTTTCCTGACCATCCATCCCAGTAGGCTCTGGCTCCTTAGCTGTCGGTGAACTCCGACCTAACCCAGTCCCAGTCTCATTTTCCACTCCGACCGAAAAGCACGCACACCTCAAAATAAATAGTCTATCCACTCTCGAAAAAAATTTATAATTCTTTCGTTCTACCTTTTTTTATGTGTGAAAAGAAAACAATACAAACTCAAAATAAGAACTGGTAATAGTTCCTAATCTGTAATCGTTTATCGGTTTTTCTGTTATCGGTCCCTGCTATGATTGCCACGTTGCGGCGCCAACATGGCGGCGGTCGCGACTTCCTGCAGGAGAACAAGCAGCGGGTGTCCAGAATGGAGACCAACGGCCGCTGCCTGGCGGCGGCCAGTGCCCGCCGGGTGCCCCTGTGGCGTCCCGTGGCCTTGCACTACCCGGAAAAGCTGCGACCGCATATCAACTTAGGGGGCCAGCGGCGAACGCGGCAGGAGCCGTCCCAGAAGGTTGCTGGCTCCGAACTCCGCAGCGGTCTGGCTCAGCCATACACGGGAGCCGGAGGTAATAAGATAGCTCCTCCCTGTGGCCGCGAGATGAACAGACGCCAGCAGGCGGACCAGCAGGAGCAGGTAAGTCTCCAGGGCGGCTGGGTGGATCCGCGGCGCAAGGAGCGACCGGTAAGGAGATGCTGTCACCCGGAATGCCAGTGCCATCAGTCAGCGGAGGTGAGATCTTAAAAGGAAGTGTGGACCGTGAAAACGATGGCAATATCTTGATCTTTTTCAAGCAGGTTCCAGTTCCTGTTTCGCCTCCCAGCAGGCAGGGCGAGGGCGACCAGGTTGAACGGTTGTCCCAGTGCCCCTCTAGGATTTCACGTCACTCTCTGAGAGAAGAAAGATCCAAAGCGGGAGAGGATAGTGTCGAGCCCGAGGCTCCGTTGAGTGCAAGGAGCCATGCCTCCACCGTGACCATCAAATCGAAGCGATCTGTTTCCCAGGAGAGCAATCGCTCGAACGTCACTGTCAAGTCCAACATAACGGTGGCCTCCAAGCAGAGCAACGCCTCCAGGCAGAGTAACATCTCCAAGCAGAGTAACATCTCCAAGCAGAGCAACGCTTCCAAACACAGCATTACCTCGAAGAGGAGCCAGTTAAGTCACAAGTCTGGACCCATTGAGGAGATGCCGCCGCCAGAATATCAAGACCGCAAGCACCACCAGCATCATCATCATCAGCAGTCTGAGCTCAAGGCACAGGAGCCAGTCCATGGCGATTACGAGGGCTACACTCCCCTCACGCCGGACCAAAAGCAGGCCATGCGGGAGGATGCGCAGTTCAAGTATGGAAAACTAATGGAGGAATACAATCATCTGCCAGTGTCGGCACCCACTCTGCGCGTACGCAGTCGGAGGATAGCCATCGAGAAGCAGCTGGATGAGCTGGACTATGCCATCAATATGTTTGATCAGCCGCATATGGACATGTACTATAGGCGCTGAGTAAGGACACCACTACGAACTCGTTTATAGTTTCCAAATTCAGTTGTTGCCACACACGCAATCTACACTACACAACAAAGACAAATCGAAGATTAAGCGAGGCCTAAACAAAGATTAAGCGAAGACAAAGATTAATCGAAGACAAATCGGAGATTAATCGAAGGTTAAACTAAGATTGATCGATAACAATCGAAGATTAATCAAAGACACAGTTTATCTTTGGGAAGTTGATGCAAGTAACCCTTATGAAACTAATACTACAAATATCAGTACAAAATGGTAGAGAAAAGAAACCTACACATACAGTATAACACTTTTAGATATATATATATATATATATATATATATCAAGAAACATAATGCGGCTTGGTAGGAAGAGATTCGTTTACTAGTGGTAAAAAATTAATTAAATGCAAAGAGTAAAAAGTATCTATCATGGTATTCGTTTTTTTTTTTTTTTTTGGAATTGGCTATATTGGTTATATAACAGCAGGTTTATAACAGCCTATGTATATAACAGAAGGTAAATTTCCTACCTTCTCATAGCTTCTTTTATATTTTATTTTTTCTAAACAGAAATGTACTCCAATTAATCTTGACTACACATAAAAATTTGCCTAGCTTCACCCAAAAGTATGTTAAGCTAAATCTGTAAGTTTGTATCTGTATCTTTAAGGTATTTTTAGGGGGGTTTTCAATTAATTCTCGTTATAACTTAAATATTAACCTAAATATCAAACAAAAGATCGTACTCACCCAATATGGCGCGAAGGTGGCCCTCGAGGGTCTGCAGGATTGTCTGCTTGATTTCCTTGACGCTCTTGCCCAGGAATTGCTCGGATGCAGTGCCTAGGAGCTCGTCGGCCTGATGATGAAAATAATAAACATTCATCATCTGTTCGTGTGTGTGCGTGTTGTGTGTGTGTGTGTGTTTGCGTGAGTATGTGTTTGTTTTTGTTTGTTTGCATTGGTGTGCATGTGTGGCATTATGCAGATTCGATTTTGGAACACGGATAATTCGGATAATTCAGTTGTTTTCATTTTAATTTCGGATTATTTTGATTTTTTTTATGATTGATTGTTGGTTTTGTTTTGATTTTATTTATTTTTTGTTGATATTTTACCCACACACACGCACATGCACACACAGACAGGGCGACAGAGATATATATATATATAGAGTATATATGTATATAGAGATATTGAGCGATACATGGAGTAACGGTAACAGCAGCAACCAGAGCAGTAACGGTAGTAGTAACGGTAGCAGTAACAGTAGATCAGTTTTTGGTTTTTTTTTTTTGTATTTTTTCAATTTCAATTTTGGAAATGAATGCATGTGTGCGTGGTTTTTTTGATTTTTGTTTTTGGTTAATTTTAGTTGATATTTCGTATACAGTTACAGTTAGTTTTGCGGATTAGTTGTTTTTATGATGACGTTGAACGATCGGTCGCAAGGTTTTTGGTCGATTTTTTTATATATATATATTTTTTTTTGTGGTGGTGAAAAGAAAGTAGAGAAAAAAGAGAGTAGAACACAGAGAGATCAACAAGGTTTCATAATTGATTGCTTTTTAGTATCTTAATATTTTTTTTGTAGTATTATTTTGCAGACTGTACTTTTCTTCTTCTCCTTCTTCTTCCTCAGCTTCTGATGATGATGATTGAATGACTTTTGATCAAAAAACATTAAAGACAAAACAATGAGAAAGAAAGAATAGCTTGGAAAAAGGCCACAAAAAAAGCTTAAGCATGCACTGGGAAAAATACTTTCAAAAAACCAACAAATCATATGTAAAGGAAAATGTAACATGATTTTCGCTAAGTGTATGTGTGGGTGGGTATGTGTGGGTTAAGGTGCTTGTGATGCATTTTTTAATATTATTTTTCTTTTAAAAAATCAAAACCAGGCAAAAACAAAATCCAAGATCGAATGTTAAATTAAATAAATGCAATAATAAACATACCTCGTCGTTATTATAATCGTTATGCTTATACGAAGATGACTGCAAAATCGAATGGGAAACGATTAAGTAATGGAGACAAACATAATTTTGAGGCAGTCAAATAAGTGTTTTGTTATACAAAAAATCGATCATAATTGCGACCAAATAAATTTCGTGACTGTGAAGTGCACTATAAGTTTTTTTCTATATTTTCATTCATTTCGGGTGCTGCATTCACTGATTTTTGTGATCAGACAAGTGGAGTGCCAGGAATGGAGACGAAGAATGGAAGCCATTTCATCTGCCATTCGATAAGAAATGTCGTTTTATTTATTAAAATTGGTTTAAATTGGCTTAAAGATCAACTAAACCAGTAATGGAATGAATAATCCTTCGAATGATCACGTGAAAACGGAGAAAAGGTAAAATGTTATAAATAGAAATTAAATATAAACAGAGAAGGATATATATTCAGATAATGGGTTGATTGAATGATTTACATTTGTTGTTAACACGTGAGTAAATATTCTGGAAATCGAATTATAAATAAAACATGAGGGATTCACTGTCCGGAAGGTTACTATATAGTAGTAGTACGATGTCAAAACTGTTCAGTCCAAACACAATTTCAGCAAATTAAAGAAGAAAACCTAATAACCAAAGAGTGCAAAGATCCAATGCTATATAGAAAACTATAAATTTAACTAGAAAAAAGAATAAATCCATCAAATCAAAGGGACAAACAGGCGCATGTGCTCGATGAGTTCTATTACGTGGTGCTACTATCTATATATATATTATTTTTTCAAGATCTAGATCTACGTGGGGAGATCGGCGGGTTGGATGATCGCAACTTACTTGGCGGTGTTCAGATTGAGAGCACTTGCTAGGCTAAATAGGCATTCGATGGGGATGGAGGTTGGATTACTTGGGAGTCGGGCGGGGGAGATGTACAAACAAGAGCCAAACATTGGATTAAGAAAAGTTCGATACGGATCGGTTATATATATATATATATCTAGGTGTTCAGTGCTGCCAATTTGTAATTATTATTATTTCGATAAATACTTAAAATATTATTATGAGTGTAGGCAGCACTGATGGAAAGACGGGGGGTGCAGGCAAGGATACAAACTCTCTACTCTAATATCGGCCAGGAATAAAATACTATATATATCGAGCATTACCAACTAATCTTGCATATATGTATATATATATTTGTATACGGAACTCAAAAACAAACTCGGGCAAGCTTCAATCACTTTCGCTCAGATTCTCGGGGGTGCAGAAGAGAAAAGGGTTGCCAAGGTCAACCTAAGTCAGGGGCAATATCTATATAGGATATATCGCTGGGGGGTGATCGTACCTTCATGATCTTGCACTGGGCCACTCCGGTCACCGTCAGCGGCACACCCTGGGCGGTCTCCACGTTCTCACACATGGGGTTTAGGGTCATCACGTTCAAGGACAGCCGTTGGACGTCCGTCACCAGCCACCAGGCCCACGCCCATCCACCCACAATGGTTCGTTTCTTTGTGGAGCCACAGCAGCCACCTGGAAAGATTTGAAATTTAAAGATTAATTTTTAATATTCTTATTTATATTTCTCTCTTAAGCTTAAGATTATGGTTTATTTATAGTATATTTCCCTTTTTCAATTTAAATTTAAATTGATAAAGCTGTACTCCTCTACACTCTCTCTTTATTTGTACTCTCTTTTAAGCTCTTAATCTCTCTCACTTGTATTTTCTCTCTCTCTCTCATTTTAAGCCTTTCTTCTGCTACCATAATAATGCAACGTCATGACGTCACACGCACAGTGACCCACAAAAAGGTGTTGTGGCTGTGTTACTCATTTATTCATATATTTTTTTTACCTTGATTTTTTTGACACTTGACCAAATAGTAAGAGTGAAAGCATTTCGCCATGCGTTGGTGTGCGTACATGCGAGCTGTCTACGTGCCGGCAAACACGTCACAAAGTCCAAAAGTCAATAATGGAAGTCAAATATAAAATAACAATGAAAAAAAAAACAGGAAGCAAAATTGTTCCATTGTCCATTTAAAGTAGAAAAACTAACGGAACAGAGCCAACTGTCAAAAGGGCTCCACTCTTTGGACTCTCTTTCGGAGCCCCAAAGAGCGGGAGTGGAGCGGTACTCTGGCACTTCTTTCTTTCTTTTCTTTCCTTTCCTTTCCTTTCTTCTTCAGCCTTCAGTTGGCCAGTGAAGCTCGCAGCGTGAGGTTGCTCTTTGGAAGCTCCCCCGCCCCACCGTCGAAGTCTCGAGTCGGAAGCACGCACGCATGCGCAAAAAGAGAAGAAAGAAAGTGCCCACAGCAAACAGAGACACGCACACACTCACGCACAAGGAATACGATTCAAAACAAACGAAACGAAACGAAGAACCGCGTAGAATTTAATATTTTGTTGTTGTTTTCGCAAGTGTAAGTAAGTGTGCCAGCAAAGTATATTAAAAAAGAAATCAAAGTCTGCCCAAAAAAAAAGACGAAAAAGAATACGCACAAAAATTCTCAAGTGGTGACAGACCGGCAAAAAAAAAACCGAAGTAGAACCAGAAGCTTTCTCAATGAAAGTGATTCATGGCGCTCCTTCATATTATTATCATTCTTTTTTTGTTTTATTATTTTTTTTTTTTTGTTAATATTTGTTACATTGTGTCAGGCATTTCTCTTTGCCCAGTGCTAATTGGGATATTTAGCAGCCTATTTTAAAATTAAAGAACAGCATAAAAAAGGCGTTAAAACTTCTCTTGGTAAACCTTCTTTTTTCGTTTGTACCTTGAACTTGATCGGTGTGGCGCAGCTCATTCAACTCTTACAACCTGTTTGCAACAACAACAGCAACAAGTTTGTAATTGCTAAAAACAAAAACAAACAACCAAGAAAACAACAGCATCTAAAACTTACTAGACTTTGATTATGCAAAAGATTGGCAAGAGGAAATGTGTTTCCCACTCTCTTTGGCTCTCTTTCTCTCTTGGCTACTTCTTGTTGAAAAGTTCAATAGAAAAAATATTACAAAAAAACCACGCCACAAATACAGTAAAACTTCTATAAAAAGAATTAGTTTACCAAAGATTTGGCTTTGTTTTAATAAAGTATAATATAATAAATTATATTGTAAAGTCCAAAGTTATCTAACAATTTTATTTAAAAATCACAATGAATTTTACCAAAATTCCCAGAGGGTTCTAGCTCCAAGCTGTTGTTAACCAAGCTTAAATTTGAAATCATATATCAGACTTGGTACTAGAGCTTGAAAACAATCGATGTTTGGGACCATCGATGTTTTCGATGAAACATCGATGTTTTCAAATAAAACATAAAATTAACAATTAAGAAGTTTTTTTATTTGAGATCATAATTCTTATTTGAAAACATTAACTGATCAACAATGTTTGATTTTAATGCGCATCTCCTGTCAGATATAATCCGTCCAGCTTTGCTGAACGCTCGCTCTGAAGCGCAGGAAGATGCTGGCACGCATAAGACCTTTTTAGACAGCATTGCTAAGGCTGTTGTATCGTTTGTATGCGCCTAAAAAAACAGAGAAAACATTTTTGGCTATACGAAAACATTACATATTACATTGATTATTACCATCCAATACTCAAGTGGATTCACTCCTTCTCCTTCATGTGCTACTTCAATACAATAAAAACAATCGATAGTGGCCCAAGAACCATCGATGTTTACAAAATTTAAGAAACATCGATGGTATCGATAGTACCATCGATTGTTTTCCAGCTCTACTTGGTACTGAGTCGTTTTTTACCAAAATTGGAAATTCTAAAAAAATAATACATATTTTTGGAGAAAAGATCTCTATGTACTTGTGGCATGTAGACTGCTTCATCAAAATTAACTTTTATATAAAGCTGATTACTTTCATGTTTCGTTTGCCGAGGCTTGACTGTGCCCCTGAAACTGGTTGCAAGTGAGTGGAGTACGTGTGAGTGGCGAGTGTGCATCACAATTGTTGCATGCCGTTCGAACGTTCGAGTGAAAAGTTGCCCATCGTCGGCTTTTTCTTTTTTTTTATTATATATTTTTTTTTTCGTTTTTGGGTGCCCAATAGAGTTTTATAATAGAGTCTCGGGAAAGATTTCACTTTTATGCGGGAGGCCCCTCAACCCAAGATGCTCGTATTACACCTGGTTTCAGCCAATCGCACACCTTTCCATTTATTATTTTTTAAGAAAACAAAAGGTGCAGCACGTGACGCGAAAGATTTATCAAAAGCAGTTGAAAAGCTAAAAAATTCCCATTAAATTATAGTTAAAGTCTAAATTCGATAATGACCAGGTACAATATTTAAGTTAATTAATTAAATTTAATGGTTGTTTAGAGTGCAACAGTATTTTAATTGTTGTAAAACCAGTAAAAACAGTTGCTTAATTTAACGATATTTAAATTTTCGATATATTCGATACATCTTTGTTATTGGACTTTTCTTCTACTCGATAACTTACAAATTAGCGTGGCAGATCACGATTATCCAGACTTGACAGAGTTGAGAAAGGGGACCGGGAATCGGAATTGGAATCGGAATCGGCATAACAAATGCCACTATTATGAAATCGCCGCAACCGATGAGGCGTGATCGAAATATTGAGCATGAAAATCGCACCCTATAACCCGATTACATACGAAATGTGTCCAACATGTCACTCTTTCCAAGTGCCGTGTGTGTGTGGACTTATCTTTCGCGGTCTTTACTTTTAACCCCAATATAAATTTGTTTCCCTCGAATTTCATGTACCCAAACTTATTTCTTAAAACCTATTTACTTATTGCAGTCACATAGCCCCTGAAATTGGAAGTTGGCCAGTTATCGGGCGACCCATATAGCGCTCCTTCTCCTTCCCTGGTTCCAGAAAAAAAAAATGAGCTCGGCCATTGTGGGAGCCGCATCCGCCATTGGTGGAGCTGTGACGGCGGCCACCAGCAACAGCTGGTTCATCCCCATGCTAATGGCGGCGGTGGCCTACTTCCAGTACGAGGAGATCATAGACCCGGAATCCAAGCCCAGCGATGTGGGCGGCGACGATATACTCGATCACTATGACTTTATAGTGATAGGCGCTGGGTCAGCGGGTGCCGTGGTAGCGAATCGACTCACCGAAGTGGAGAACTGGAATGTGCTGCTCCTGGAGGCCGGCGGCGATGAGACCGAACTCACGGATGTACCCCTGATGGCTGGGTATTTACAGCTCTCCAAGATCGACTGGCAGTACAAGACAGAGCCATCGGGCACCTCGTGTTTGGGTGAGTTTGAAGGATTATTATACATTATAATATATATAATATAATATTTATATTTCCCCTATGTATCAGCCATGCAAGGAGGTCGCTGCAATTGGCCCCGGGGCAAAGTTCTCGGCGGCAGCTCCGTCCTCAACTATATGCTCTATTTGCGGGGCTCCAAGCACGACTACGACAACTGGGAGGCCATGGGTAATCCCAGCTGGTCCTACCGCGACGCCTTGTACTACTTCAAGAAGTCGGAGGATAATACCAATCAGTATCTGGCCAATACGCCGTATCACGCCACTGGTGGATATCTCACCGTTGGCGAGGCTCCCTATCACACGCCGCTGGCCGCTAGCTTTGTGGAAGCCGGTGTCGAGATGGGCTACGAGAATCGGGATTTGAATGGTGAAAAAATGACTGGGTTTATGATTGCCCAGGGTACAACACGTCGGGGATCACGCTGCTCCACCTCGAAGGCCTTCCTCAGGCCAGCCAGGTTGCGTCCCAATCTGCACATCTCGATGAACTCGCATGTGACACGGATTATGATTGATCCCGTAACGAAGCTGGCCTTCGGTGTGGAGTTTGTCAAGGATCAAAAGCTCTATCATGTAAGGGCCACCAAGGAGGTGGTCCTGTCCGGCGGTTCGGTGAATAGTCCCCAGCTTTTGATGCTCAGCGGTGTGGGTCCGCGGAAGGAGTTGGCCAAGCATCGGATTCCACTCATCAAGGAGCTGAGTGTCGGCGAGAATCTGCAGGATCACATCGGTCTCGGTGGACTGACCTTCCTGGTTAACCAGCCCGTTTCAATTGTGGAAAACCGCTTTCATACCATGTCCACGGTGCTGCAGTATGCTGTCTTCGGGCAGGGACCCTTGACTATACTGGGCGGAGTGGAGGGCCTGGCCTATGTGAATACCAAATATGCGAATAGCTCGCTGGACTGGCCGGACATAGAGTTCCATTTTGTGTCGGGTTCCACCAACTCCGATGGAGGATCGCAGCTGAGGAAGGCCCATGGCCTGACCGAGGCCTTCTACAGGGCTGTCTTCGAGCCGATCAACAATCGGGATGCGTGGAGCATCATACCCATGCTGCTCCGGCCACGCAGCGTGGGAAATATTAAGCTGAGAAGTGGCAATCCCTTTGATTATCCCTACATCTTTCCGAATTATCTGACAGATGACTTTGACATGAAGACCCTCATTGAGGGCGTCAAGATTGCGGTTGCTTTGTCGCGAACGAAAGCGATGCAGCGTTTTGGCTCCCGAATCTCCAGCATCCGCTGGCCGGGCTGTGAGCAGGTGCCCCTGTTCACAGACGCCTTCTGGGAGTGCATGGTGCGACGGTATACGTCGACCATTTACCATCCGGTGGGCACCTGCAAGATGGGTCCCTACTGGGACAAGGACGCCGTGGTGGACGCCAAGCTGAGGGTCTATGGCATCCGGGGACTGCGCGTGATCGATGCCAGCATTATGCCCAAGCTGGTCTCGGCCAACACGAATGCCCCGGTTATAATGATTGCGGAGAAGGGTAGCGATATGATCAAGGAGTTTTGGATCAAGAATACCATTGTCTGAGAGGAGGTAGAAATATTAGAGTGTTACGAGTATAGAGACCGGTTCTCTATGATCTGATTTTTGATTTGATTAAGGATTTATCGTGATGTTATGATTCTCAAATGATTTTCTTTCAAATGAAATATGAAGAACTCGTTTTTCTTCTTAAAAACATTATTTAAAAAAATATTTAACTCCACGGAGTTAAATCCTGTAAAAAACATCATAAATCAGATCGTGAGAATAGGGTCCCATGTCCAGTGAGTGTTTGAGTATATGTCTAAGTTTCCTAAATGTGTGAATAAGTATCTTTGAATGCCTTGAGTGATTCTGTGTAAATGATATAATTTTAAGAAGCCTATAATTTTTCCAAAATTAATTTTATAAAACCCTTCTTAAGCCCCATCTCCAAATTTTTTTTTTATTATTTTTTAAGCACAACTCTGTGTATTTATTTAAATTATACAATATGTGAACGCAATACAAAGTAAAAAAAAAAGCGAGTTCTTAATGGTTTCCAGGGGGACTTTGATTTCTCACAATTAAATCTTTATGACACCATTGATAAATGATAAATGGTTTCGATAAAAAATCGTTTGATAACCGACTGGCTTCGATAACTGATATATAAGGTTAAGGATAGCGATGGCATTGTAAATCAATATAAATATAAAAACATAAAACGTAAAAGCTCTTCTAGGGTCTTAAAAAAATATTTATTTCTGCTTTAGTTTTATTAAAAAAAAAATTCTTAAAAACAAAAAATTGTTTATATATTTTATGTTATATTTATCTGCTGCCTGTATTAACTTTACCCACTCTCATATTCCGACTGACTTTTCATGAATATACATTTGTATATAGTATGTGCTTTTATGACTGGCAAACAGAAAGCAGCGCAAAATATACACAATAATGTACACGCAAAAAAAATTATTATATATTATAAAAATATTATTAATATGTTAAATAATATATATTATAGTATTTAATAACTAACTTTCCATTTTCGGACAATAATTTATATTTAAGTTTACGATATTTTCAATAAGATATTGATCAAGATATTATTATAGATGTATAAAAGCTGCACATTTTCTCTCAGTGCAGGAGAAATGTGTTTAATTTCGTTGATACGGTTATCGTTCGTGCGTCGGCAGGCCTTTAATTGTGGCTAAAAGTCGACCTGTTAGCGGTTACCGATCCCATTAGCGCGGCACCAGTTGGAATTCGAAGATGCCACCGTCAACCCTGCGGCTCCTCTTGCTCGGATCCCTCCTACTCTCTCTGGGAGGGTTGGTATCATCCTCCCAATGGTTCACCGTGGACAGCAGTGGCCTGGGCATTTCGCTGATGGAATCGGTGGCCCTGGCCCTGAATAGCTCCAGTTTGGCGTTGGCCAACAATACCGCTTGGCCGTTGCAGCATGATCCGAGATCTACCGAGGATCTACCAGAGATTGAGACCTACGACTACATTGTGGTGGGTGCAGGCAGTGCCGGTTCGATTGTGGCCAGCCGGTTGAGCGAGATCTGCCATGTGAGGGTGCTCCTCCTGGAGGCGGGTGATTTGCCGCCGCTGGAGTCCGAGGCCTTCACCCTGAGCGGTGCTCTCCATCACGACCCGCGGTACATGTATTTGGACGAGGCGGTTCCCAATCCAGAGTGCTGTCAGGCCATGGCAGAGGGTCACGGCTGCTCGTGGTGGCACGGACGCATGATGGGCGGCACGGGAGCCATCAATGGCAACATCTTTGTCCCCGGCAGTCGGAGTAACTATGAAAACTGGAATGCCACCGGCTGGGAATGGTCCCAGGTCCAGGACACCTATCGTCGCCTACAGGAACGTATGAAGCTTTCCTACCTCGAGGCCAATCCCCTCAGCCTGAAGCTGGCCAATGTGATTTACTCGGGAGCCGCGGAATTGGGTGTGCCAAGGATGAGGCAGCCGCTAATAGCGGGTGCCACCTTCGGTTACACCCACCACGTTCCGGTGACCCTCAACGGAGGCAGAAGGGCCAGCAGCGGACGCCTTTACTTGGCCCAGGATGGGGTCAACCGGCGACCAAATCTGAAGGTGATTCGAGGAGCTCAAGTGCAGAGGGTACTCCTAAATCCCGAGGGTAACCAGGCCATCGGGGTCACCTACTCTTTAAACGGGCAAGAGATCTCCGCTTCGATCACCTCTCCTGGAGAGGTAATCCTGAGTGCTGGGACCATCAACTCCGCCAAGCTGCTCCTACTCTCCGGCATTGGACCCCAGGAGGAGCTCAGCAACTGGAATATAACCGTCAGGCAGGATCTGCCGGTGGGTCATAATCTCCAGGACCATGGAATGCTGCCCCTTTACCTCATCTTTGGTTCGGATTGCTCGGTGAATAGCACCAGAATGCCAACGGAGAATCCCTATGGCCCTGTGTCCGTGGCCAAGTATCTGCTGGAGAGCCAGAAGGGTCCACTTTCCCAGGGCTTCTACATGATGGGCTACATCAACTCCCGGGCACCGCACAGTTCCCTGCATCAACCCGATCTCCATGTGGTGGCCCACACTCTCCTGCCCAAGGGTAGCTCTGGTAGCTTTGGTTACCTCGGCTTTCGGCCGGAATTGATCCAGGCCCAGGTGGACATACTCAAGGAGTACGATCTTCTGCAGATCATGGGCTCATTGCTGCGTCCCTTGTCGCGCGGTCGAGTGCGTTTAGCGGGAATCGAGAATCATTACGCCCAGGCGGAGGAGGATCAGCAGACGCTGCTCCGCTATGTGCGATATGTCCAACGTTTGACCAGAACCCGAGCATTCCGCAAGTGCGGGCTGCGGCTCTGGCTGCCACCTGTCCAGGAATGCGATGCATTGGCCACCGATTCCGATGACTACTGGCTGTGCCACATACGGTACTTTTACGTGGGGGCCTGGCACTCGGTAGGTACTTGTCGCATGGCGGCCAGGAGCAGCCCAGGAAAGGGGGAGGTGGAGAAACAGCAGGGAGATGGAGGCGTGGTGGACGAGAGGCTGCGGGTGCATGGTGTCCAGGGACTTCGGGTGGTGGATGCCAGCATAATGCCCGAGTTGCCAGCGGGCAATACCAATGGACCTGCCATGATGATAGGCGAAAGGGGAGCGCAACTGATCCTCGAGGATCGGGGGGAAGGCAACGAAGTAATAACCGATTGCTGAGCCTTTGGTTTTGTTAACAATAACAAATACATATGGCACATATTTATGTAAAAAATGTAATGTATTGTAAATAAAAATTTTAAGTTTTTAATGTAAACAACAAATATCCAAGATTTTAAACTAGGAGTGGCGAAAATATACATATAGATATATCAATAAAGCATCGATATTTTTTATTAAATTTCGTTGCTAACACTGGTTCTCAGATGTATGCAGGGGATTCAAGAAAAACCAAAAAATAAATTATTATTATTAATTGTTTATCTCAAAATAAAAAAAATTTAATTATAGGCAAATATTTAAATTACATTTAAAAAGCAGTTTTATTAACTTTATAGAAATAAATAATAAAAATAACTTAGAAGAGAAAAATTTTAAATTTAATAAGTGGTTAAAATTATTGCACTATTTAAATTTAAATATTTTCATTACCAAAAAAAATCAGATAAAATTCAAAAAGGGTTTTTAGTACGTTATTTAATTTTAAAATTTTTAATTATATATGAAAAATAATAATGTACATTTATGTATTTAATTATAGCCTCTTTTTTGGCTTTTCTTTTGGTATTTTTTTCTATTTTATTTTGTTTTTTACAACCTGGCAACACTGGCATTAAGCTTTAAATAAATGTGACCTTACTTCTCACTTCAGGCATCCCTGTTGATAGCCATTTTGTGAATTTTCGTTTCTGCTTTTTGACTTTAATTTAAACATTGAAATTTTCCTGTCAAGTTGTGTACATTACTGCCTAAAAACCAAAAACCAAGTTCAAAGTTTGCAGGAACTTCTATTTTTACAATAGAAAATCAAAGGCAAGTAAAAAAGAAGAGCACTTCGATTTAATTCGTGGAATTATTTGCACTGTCTAAGCAAGTTCACGTGGTCTGATTTGTTTTTTTTTTTTAGCTTTTACTGGGAAGCATTCTGCAACCACAAAGAAAGAGCGCCTGTTTGTTGTTGTTACACCAAAAACCATAAGCATAAAAAAAAAAACCCAACTGCCACGAGGTCAAAGCAGGTCCTGAAGAGCAGGAACTCCATGTACACACCTCTCACATTTTAGCCAAAAAAAAAAAAAAAAAAACAGTGACAGATGGCTCACTACAACTCGCCCAAGAAGGGCAAATCCTTGGCTTCCAAGAAGAACTCAGCCAAGGATTCGCTGGGTCTTCCCACGGATTCCATTGACCCCGGTCAACTCTCCTCCGAGTCGAGCAGCCTAGAAATTACCAACGAGTACCGCACTTCCGGCGAATTAAGTTTCACGAAAGAGCGCCTCCTGCTGAGCGCCATCAACAGATCCCTAAACACCATAATCCCTCCACCACCACCACCGCCGCCAACACCACCCACTACCACTACCGACAACAAGAACAAGAAGCTTAAAAACAAAAGCCAAAAGACCATGGCTCTGGCAAGCCTCGCTGAAGAGGGTCGAACCAGCAATTTGTGGGACTTTAACGAGTTGGAAGTGGACACTTTGCCGGAGCCGGAGATAGCAGCCATGCCGATTGAAAGCCAGGAGAATGAGTTGCTCTCCCAGCTGCTGTATTGCTTCACAGGCATCCGAGTGTCATTCATTGTGCCCATACCACCGTCGGATCCCGACGATAGTTTGGCCAAGTACAAAACGGAATTCATGATTCACAAAGGGGTTGACACTTCCCTGGCGGAGCTGATGCGTCAAGCCTTGCCCCTGGCCTCGCACTTTGTTGGCATTCAGAAAATGATGGCCTACATGGAGGGCCAGGGGCAGGTGATTAATGCCTTGAATGCAGCCCTGCTGGATGTTTGCCATGATTTCTATCACCTGATCAACCAGACGGACGATGAGCTGGCCAGGAATCAATTGACCATGCAGAAGCTGGTCTATTACATGCGGCCAACGATTGTGATGATGCAGGAGATCTGGACCACGCTGTTGGGCCTGAGGAAGGATGAGCTGCGTGGTGCTGGTGTGCTAACGCATCTGCACGGTCGCATTAAGCGGCTGGAGGGAGACTCCGAAATTCAGGCCGTAATTATTGGATTGATGCGCAAGGCGGCCGAGCCGTACATGCGTATGCTGCAGCTGTGGATCCAAAAGGGTGTGATCGTGGACCGCCAGCAGGAGTTCCTGGTGGTGGATTCCGAGGGGGAGCATTGCAGCCAGAAGCTGGATTATGATTCGGATGTTTATTGGGCGAAGCGTTATACTCTCAGGAAAGAGAATACGCCTTCGTTTCTTGAGAGATATTCCGAGAAAATCCTACGCACTGGCAAGTACCTGAACGTGATGCGTCAGTGTGGCAAGCGGGTGATGCCCACCCAGCAGATGCATCTGGAATTCGATCCGATCAACGACCAGAAGCATGTTTCCGTGATAAACGAAGCCTACTACTTTTCGGCCCGCATGCTGATGGACGTCCTTCTGACGGAGAACGATTTAATGGGTCATTTGCAGTCGGTGAAGCGATATTTGCTGCTTAGTCAGGGTGATTTTACCATGCAATTCATGGACGCCTGCGAGGATGAGCTGGCCAAGAATGTGGACTTTGTGGTGCCGCTGACGCTGAAGAATATACTGGGCATGGCCCTGCGCATTTCCTCCACCCGCGATGATCCCCACATGGATCACCTGCAGTGCGAGCTGTTGCCCTACGATTTGGTCACCCAAATGTCCAAGATAATGGACAAAAAGGAGACCAACTGGATGATGCTGGATGCCTTGGATTTGACTGGACTCGAGTGCTTTGCCTTCTCCTACCAGGTCAATTGGCCAGTGTCTTTGGTGCTCAATCACCTGGCCATTTTCAAGTACCAAATGCTCTTCCGTCAGCTGTTCTACTGCAAGCATGTGGAGCGACAGCTTTGCAAGATTTGGAAGGAGAACTCCAATGCTAAGAAGGCTTCTCTCAAGGGATCAACACCGCTGTTCCGTTCGGCATTCGCTCTGCGCCAACGCATGCTGAATGCCATCCAAAATCTGGAATACTACATGATGATCGAAGTGATTGAGCCCAACTGGTATATATTCATCAAGAAGATGCAGACGGTGGAGAACGTTGACAATGTGCTGCAGCTCCATGAGGACTTTATCGATTCGTGCCTCAGGAACTGTATGCTGTCGGAATCCTCCCATCTGAATCGCGCCATATTCGAGATGTGCAAGGTGTGCCTCAAGTTCTGTGAGTTCATTCAGCTGGAGAACTTCCACAAAGCAGCTAATAATTTTTCGGAGCGGGTGAAAGGATTCGATTCCGAGTTTACCGGGAGTCTGGTTTCGTTTTTGAAGCAGATCCAAGCCATGGCCAAGGAGAATACGGCCGAGCGTTTCATGAATCTGGTCTACCGCATCAACTTTAACGGATACTACACGGCTTCTATGCAAGGGGTAAGCAAGAAGGATGCATGAAGGATGTTATGGTCTCGCAAGGAGGAGGAGGACGAGCAGAAAACGAAGGCTTCCAAGTATTAATGATAATCAAATTTTATAAATGTCACCATCATTCACGCATGTCTCTACTTTTCACAAGCACTAGTCGACTTTGATTATATTATTTACACTTTAATAAAGCTTATAGCATGTTAAAAAAAATATATTTAAAATTAACAATAATTATACTAAAAATATATATATATAACA
>VNKB01014837.1:0-51583 GCA_008042735.1 Drosophila leontia
CCTTCCAATATTGCAATATATTGCCTCCCAATATTGCAATATATAGCCAGATGAGCATCACTGATGCAAATGAGCATCACTGATGCCTCCCAATATTGCAATATATTGCCTTCCAATATTGCAATATATAGCCAGATGAGCATCACTGATGCAAATGAGCATCACTGATGCACATGAGCATCACTGATGCACATGAGCATCACTGATGCAAGTGAGCAAAATTTTCCATTCAATTTGGCCGCTTCCCAAACTGGGGTAACAGGCGAACAGAAACCAGCAGCAAGCAACTGAAAACTGGTATAAACTGTTATAAAAAGTCCAAGTTTCAAACCATTTAGGAGCCGGCGCAAGAAAGCGGAGACTCAAACCTTTTGAATCCAAATTTAGGTGTTATTTTACAACTGCACCTGGGCACACTGAAACTGATCGTCGTTAAATTCAAATTCAAATTTGGCAGTTAAATTCAAATTCAAATTTGGCAGTTAAAATATTAAAAAAAAATTTTAAAATTCTAAAAAAATTCTAAAAAATACTAAAAAATCTGAAAAAAAAAATTTAAAAATCTGGAAAAAATGTTAAAAATTCAGAAAAAAAATTTAAGAATTTTGATTTTGCTTTCAAAACAGTTAAATTTTTCCCCAAAACAATGCCAAGGCCCCCAAATAAATGCCGGCTTCAACAAACCTTTCCATATTGATTAATATTTGTGTGTTCCTTAAATTACATTTACATATTTAAATTGTATTTATAAATATTTTAATTATTTACGCCTGCTGCAGGGTTTCATATAGCACGGAGCCAAGATCCGATCACCGTCCTTCACTGCCATCCGGTTGTCCTGCCAGCTGCTCGCTCCTCCAGCTTCATCTCTGCCGTTCCTTAAATTATATAAAATTATTGGTTGGTATTTAAATTATATTAAGTACGCAGTTTTGTTAAGCTTATAAAAACGAACTTAAAACAAATTTCCAAATTTAATTTCATGCATTTTTGGCTGAGTTATGAACTTTTGAAAATGAGGTTTCTTTCTGGCTGAATTATGAACCTTTGAAAATTAGTTTTTTGCTCAGTTTTGTTTAAAAAATTATTTAAAAATTACAGGTAAGTATTTCAATAAAACTGAGAAAGCTGCTTTGTTAAGCTTAGAAAAACTAACACAGAACTGGCCATTTGCCAAATTTCGCTTGGCCTTCGGGGAAAATAACGAAATGACGAAATTAGGAAATTACAAAATGAGGGGCAGGCAACATAAACATAAACTAACACGAACTGCCTGGAAGCGAATGGCAAATGGCAAATGGCAAATTTTGTCCGCAATTAAACATAAAACCCGAAAACCCAAAAATGCTCAGACAAACCGCTGACAAATGAACGTGGCTCTGTCGCCTCAATAAAAATGGCAGCAGCAGCAGCAGCAGCAACATTAACAAGCCGCATTTATTTAAATTAAAAGCCTGGCCTCGTTTCGGGTTTTGGTTTGGCAAAGAATATTCCTGGATTTAGCACCAAGCTATGGGTATTTAAGAGAAATATTATTGCAGAAATTTACTTGGAAAAGTTGGCCAAGAAAACCACTACCATAACTTGGTGGGTATTTGCAATTGTGAGTGGCTTGAACTCTTCTTTACTCTTTAATTCCCCGAAGACCGTAGCTGTTGAGAAAAAGAGGGATCTAGGAGATAATGGGATAGGATGCTTCATTGCTCCAGTGATGCTCATTTAGCTATGATTGGTTAAAAATTACAATTACAATTGCAATTGTGCCGCAGTGATGCTCAATTATTTTGCCAGATGCCCAAAAGTATGCAATTCTTACCATTTTCAGCTCATTTTCATGATAATCCCTCTCCCATTTGCTGAGTTTCCAGTTCCTCGGTGGGCTAGGCTCCCCTCTATTTCCGCTTCCGTTGAACCCACTAATCAATGTGTGTTATTGCGGCTGCTGGCTGCTGGTTTATGGCCGCTCCTTTGGCTGCTGTGCATAAATTCTATTGAAAATTAATTAGCGAGCTGAGGCAACAACATCCTGGCTGAAAAACCTAATTGCCTTTGATTATATACATATATGTCTATCGATACGATGCCAGGAGCTTACTCAATCGCACACACACACACGCACGCACGAAGGCACAGGCTTTGTGGAAGGGGGATATCCTTGGAGGGGGAAGGAGCCAGGACTAGGACTAGGACTATAGACAGACATAAGCCACACGCAGCATTAAATTGGCATTAGGTCAGGCCAGTGGACCAGCAGAGAGCAGGCCTCGGATGTTTTTGGGCTCGAATGAGATTGAACTTGACTTGTTGTTGTTTCTGTGGTTGTTGTTGTTGTTGTTGTTGTTGTAGTTCTTGTTGTTGTTGTATTTTCAGGCCAAAAACAGAGGTTGATGTGGGGCCCTAACATGCCACATTGTCGCTTTGACTTTTATTTATTTTGTTAGACGCATTTTGAAAAGCCAATAAGCAGCTCTCTGATTGATTATCTGCTGCCCTCTCATTGTCTCCCTGCTGATGTACACGGTCCAATACACACACGTAGACGGTACAGTGGAATCTGGCTATAAGAAGAGCTGGAAATTTTTATAAATAAATAAGAAATCTTTGTAAATTAATCAAATATAAGGGAGTATATAACTGGTTTTCTCTTCTATTTTTTCATTAAAATTTAAAACTAGATTATTACTCATTATTTATTAATTATAAATTATTATTATATTAATTATTATTTATTTTCATAAATTAGGTAATACTTTTTCAAGCTTCAGGTTTAATTTTAACCAAGTTATTCCTGCCGAAAATATAATATCCTTTTTAAGGAAACATCCCTTTGGCCTTAATGGCTCTGTATATATTGTTTTTTTTTTTGCTTCTTTTCTGTTTCTGTGAAAGGCGTCAATCAATTTTCAGTGAAATAAATGAGGCTTGTGCCCGGCCAAAGGCTTAAAATTGTAAATTCCTCACACACACGCATTATTTCAACTGTTATAAATGGCTGCCATCTCAGCAAGGTAACCGAAAATCCCATGACTTTGATGAGGAAAACTCTCAAGTGCAGTGGCTGAGGCTGAGGCAGATTTTCCACCAAATATTTGAGCACTTAACCGGCCCGAAAGTGGGCTCTCTCTGACGCTTTTGGCCAAAAGTGCATTAAATATGAATGGGGAGGGAAAAGTGTCGCAACCTTATTTGCTAGTTGCCACCCGCTCCGGAAAAAGTTTCATTTTCCATGTGCAAGAACTTTGCAGTTTTCCAAATGCAAAATGCAAAGTGTTTTTTGTGTGTGCAGCTCTCTCTGAACTTTTGTGAAATCACATAAAATGGAAAATGGAAAATAGAGAGAAACTCCAGGGGCATAAATTAGTTTAAGAGTTGGGAAAATAAATCCCATTCTATATTAATTACTGTTCCACAAACCTTATTTCCGTAGTGTAGAGAGAGGTCGCTGCAATCTCTGGCCCGATCAGATTCGTCACCCGATTCCAGCTTCGATTTGGTAGAGATAACCCCGGCCTGTAGCTATATATTTCCCACACGATGCCAGTTTCAGTTTAGCGCCGCTACTCTCGTGATGCGTTTCTCGCTGCTTTGGCCCCCGCTGATCCTTCTGATCCTCGCCAGACTCTCGGCGGGGACTGAACTGCCTGATCATATCACCCGGAACCTGGACCCGGACATCAGTCCCTGCCTTGACTTTTATGGCCATGCCTGCGGCAACTGGTCGGCTGTCCACGAGACGGATCCCTACAGGAGTCAGCTGGAGCAGCTGGACTACGAGTACCAGGAGCGGCTGGCCGGTTTGCTGGAGGCAGCAGAGACCCAGTGAGTGCAGGACTGCTGGGTTTTTCATTTCTTTAAGACACTTTTCTTTCTCTTTGCAGCTCGGGCAAGGAGGCTCGCTTCCTGCAGCTGCCCCGTGACTTTTACGCCTCCTGTCGCCGCAACCTGGACATGCCCCAGGTGGTGGCCTTCCTCCAGGAGCTGGTCAAGCGCCATCCGCTAGGCAATGAAGAGCTTACGGTGGCCCTGATTGCCGCCTTTCGCCTCAAAGTTCTGGTGGAGATGAGCCCGGGCAAGATGCACAACATCTGGCTGCAGTTGCTCCTGCGCTCCAGCTCCGAGTGGCAGAGCAATGAGACCAGCACGAAGCCCTTGCAAAGGCATCAGTTTGAGCAGCTGTGGCTTCCGTCAAAAGCCTGGCCCACCAAAGAGCTCTTCTGGCGGGAAGTGGGCAGAATGGAAATGATCATGATGCTGGAGGACAACGACGAAGATGACGACGATGACGACCCCTTCCTTGAGAAGCAGCATCTGCCCTCCTTTTGGATGCTGCCCTGGCGAAAAACTCCGCCCAGTCCCGGCTACATCCGGCGAATGGCAGCTTTGCTAACAATAAAGACGCCAGACTTCCTCATACCCTACATTCTGATCAGACTGAGGCTGGCAGGAGAAGGACTTGCCGGCGCCAAGACCTGGCAGGTGAGCCGCAGCGAGTGCGCCGAGCAGAGCCGCCAGCTGCTGAGTCATCCCTCGGTGTGGCTGCTGGAGAAGGATCAGCCACGCCTGCCGGAGGAGCCTGTGCTGCAGGGCGTCTTTCAGACACTGAAGCATCGCTTTGGCCAGAAACTGAGGGCCAACCGGAACGACTTTGGCCGTAGCAGCCTCAAGTTCCTGCTCTCGAAACTGGAGCACATGACCCTCCGCCTGAGTGTTCTGCCGCGTCAGAAATCGGACCATTCCCTGGAGCGACGGATCGATCATCACTACAGCCAGCTTAACCTCAATGCCACCGATTATTTTGGCAACCTTCTGGCCGCCCTAAGCCACTCCACAAGCCAGAAGCAGCCAAACAGTAGTATCCTGCGCACGATCCTGCCCTGGCTGACCAATATCCACTTGCCCAGGGTCAGCAAGCGGGGCCAGCCGCTGCCCGTCGAGGTGCATGGCTTTGGCAGCTTCGGCTCGCCCTTCTACATGCAGAACTCCAACACTTTGGTGGTGCCTTTGTCCTTGTTGGGGCCGCCGCTCTACCTGCCCGGCCAGTCGGAGCTGCTCACCTACAGCTCGCTGGGCTTTATCCTGGGCCACGAGCTCTCGCATGGCTTCACCCCCGAGGCGGCCAGCGTTGACAGTCGGGGCAGACTGCACCTGAGCATGGCAAAGAAGCTGCTGGGTAACAGACGCTTTCGCAGTGAGACCACCTGCCTGAGGTTTCGCTTTGGCTCCGAGCAGCTGGAGGAGAGATTCGCGGATGCCAATGGTCTGGAGCTGGCCTATTCGGCGTACTTTGATGCTGCCGAGGGGGATCGCCGCTGGGATTCGGAGAACTCCATTGAACCGGGTTTGAAGTTGGACTTACGACGACAGCAGCAGCAGTTCTTCCTGAACTTTGCCCAGTTCTTCTGCTCGGACGAGGACAGCTCGCAGGATAACGACGATCATGGTTCGGATAGCAGCAGGGTCAACGAGGCGGTGGCCAATTTTGAGCCCTTCCAGCAGGCCTTCAAATGCCACGAAGGGTTGCTTGGAGGGAAGAACCAGAAGATGAGGCAGTGTCGCCTGTATTAGACGTAGGGTTGAACCTAAAAAACAATGCTAATAATAGTGAAATAATAATGATAAATAATAAACAAAAAACAAGAAAGAAAGCTAACTTTGGCCAGCCAAAGTTTGTATACCCTTGCAGGTAACAATTAAAATATATCGTAACTAAGCTAAAAATGAATTAATTTCAATTCGGAAAGCAGTTTTGTGTTGGTTTTGATTAATTTAAAAAAACTGCATACCAAATTTAAAATTTTAAGAAATCAAAATTTTTGGCCATTTTTGCTAATTTTAATGATGTAACCCCTTATGAAATTTCCCAAAAATGGCCAAAAAATCGATTTCTTCCGGACATGTCTAGAAAGATTCGCCTGTTAATGCTGATCAAGAATATATGTGGTTTATGGGGTCGGAAATGATTCCTTGACTTGGAAAAATATTATTTTGTATTATAAAATCCGATTTTTTATATTAAAAAACTTTTTGATTTTTTTTAAATTAAAAATATCATAACTCGGCCAAAAGAGCATTAATTTTAAATCGGAAAACTGTTCTGTGCAAGATTTTCTATAGTTAATAAATCTGCATACTTCATTTAAAAATTTTGAAAATTCAATTTTTTATCAAAATCAAAAATTTTAATGATGAAATGAAATTATGAAATTTTGCAAAAATGGCCTAAAAATCGATTTCTTCCTGGCATATCTAGAAAGATTCCCCTGTTGATGCTGATCAAGAATATATATACTTTATAGGGTCGGAAACGTCTCCTTCACTGCGTTGCAAACTTCTGACTGAAATTATAATACCCTGCAAGGGTATAAAAGTGAAAGAATAGTGTTTTAAATAAGGAGGATATTTAAAAATAATAAAAAAAAAGGTTTTTGCTGGAATATGTAGAGCTCGTAGGATCTCTCTCTCTCTTATTCTCTCTCTTTCTCTCTGTCTTAACTTTGTAGCGAACGAGAGAGTACTTACGAGAGTAGCTCTCGTCTTCCTCTCTCCTAACTTTGTAGCGAACGAGAGAGTACTTACGAGAGTAGCTAGCGTGGGCTTCCCCTTTTTCTTACTTACTGCGAGCAGACAACACCCCATAGCTAATTAGCTAATTATTGATTTTACTATCTGAAAAAAATATAAAAAAATCAAAAATAGAAAATAGAAAACGCAATTAAGGCCAGCCAGGCCGTGTGACATTTAATTAGTTTATTTATTTGCTCGTAACTGGGGGATGCACCGTCGAAAGTATATGTACAAAATCAAAAACGGAAACCGAACGCAGAGGCTGTCGTCACTACGTTTATGCATATATAATATTATATATATATATATGTAATATATATAAATAGTTGACACATTCCATTCAGACAGAGACAGCTCTTAGTTATAGTAAATAGTTGTATGCATTTAGTTGTAGTTTTCTTTACACTTAAACATTCAAACTGGAAACACGGCAAAGGGTAATCTTAGTTCGTAGACACTGAATCCCAATTAATACTAGTTAAAAAAAAAAAAACAAAAAAAACTATAGACAACTCTTGACATCAACTTGAAATTCGTTATGACATATTTTATATATACTCTCTATATAGATTTTATTCACACAGATTTAAATCGGTAAACGCTGGGGCTCAAGAGGTTTACGAATTTAAATGCTGGGCTGTCCTAGGTGCTAGCTACACTTAAACAAAACTCCAAAAATATTTTACAAGTCGATTAGTTAGTTAAACTCTTAAAGACTACTTCGGGTAAGTAGCCGTAACTCTTAAGATTCCTGTAAGTATTTGGGGGTACCTAGCCTAGTTTTTATTGTTTTGAAATTACGCGCTTACCCATCACTTTGCCGAAACATCTCTCTTAGTCTATAGCGGGTTTTTGGTTAGACGAAGACATCAACACACAACAAAGACACCTAGCTAGAACTTGTGTTTCGTGTACGTATAGATCCGCGGGAAAAGTCCAGGAAATCAGACGGTTTTCATATTATTATCTTCTCCGAAATGGTTTCTCTCCCTAAACCCCTCCTGAAACCTTAAGGCTCAGCCCGAGTTTCAGAGTCTCCTCCTTAGACATTCCTCTCTTCGGCGATTATGTCCATGGTGCTGACACGTCGCTGCTGATGCTGCTGCTGCTGGTGCTGCGGCCCGCCACAACCAGAAGCCATCATAGTAGTGGTGGTGGTGGTGGTGCAGGTGGTGCGCCTGTGGTCACTGCTGCCACGCCGCGGCACCAACAGCACCAATTACTAGAGGACCGTCTCATTGGTGTTGGTGCAGGTGCGGGCTCCATTCACAATCGAGTACTTGGTAGAGCTGTCCTTCTTGGCCACCAGTCGCCCCAAAAAGATCTCCTTGAAGGTCTCCCGAAACTGGCGCGACATGCCGCAGTAGATGCCAAAGTTTATGGGGTAACTGACCACCAGAAAGAAGTTTGTCAGCAATATGCAAATGTTGGCCAAACCATAGTCCAAAAACTCAATGATCAGCGAGCTCACAATGTGCATTACAGTCACCACGGCAATGGGTATCTCGGCCAGCAGGAATACCGACACCACCACAATTAGCATCAAGGTGGTGCAGTTGGATTCCCTCAGCTTCTTGCACTCCTTTTTACGATTCTCCCGGAAGAGTAGCTTGCGGCGCTCCTGGGCCTGCCGCATGGCTGCAAACAGCAGAATATTCAGGGTCACCAGGATAATGCAGGGCAGCAGGTGAACAAATAAAACGCGGAACAGATAGTAGCTGGTGTAGTACAGATCCACGCCAATGTATTCGTGCACCCACAGGGAGGTCTCCAGGTGGCAGACCTCCGTCTCCTTGCCATTCCACTCGATCTCCATTGGCATGTATGTCCTGTCGAAGAAGCGTGGCAGCTGGTGGAGGAAGGCCAGCAGGGCAATGTAGGCGGTGCAGCGCTTGACACGCGGCATTGTGCACCAAGTTCTGGCCATGGGGGCATGGCAAACGTAGATGTACCTGCAAACAAAATATATATTTATATTTCTCTTTAAGGGAAATCACATTAAAACCCCAAAATGGACTTTATCTGTAATGGGTTTTCCTCCTGTCACAGGACCCTAAGCCTCCCTAAGCCTCCTTTAGCTCTCTTTGGCCCAATATAATTTTATTTTATGGCTGGGAGATAAACCAATTTCCCCCCCAGGTGGGAATTTACGATCGCAAAATGTGGTGACAACGAATTTGTTAAATCCTAATTTGAAATCCCCTCCTGTCTCTCTTGCAGGATTTCCAATTCCTTGAACGTAGCCCAGGCAATCAAAGGCCAAAAAGCTAATCAAGTTGGCGCTTTATAATTTCATAATTTGTGTAATTTGTCAGGGGTCCTCCGACTCCTCCTTCAACCTCCCTTTTCCCTCTCGAAATCATAATAATAATTCCTTTCGTTTCCTGTCAAAAGCGAGGGGTTGGCAGGAGGCAAAACTTTGACGGCGAATTATAGTTGGCCAGAGAAAAATAGAAAAAGTATATCAGAACGACGACCTTTGATGCTGACGCCGCCGCCGCCGCCTGATGGCCTAATTTATGCGCATAATTATGGCCACGCCCACCGCCATTCTGGCACTTGAAAATGTTTTTCAATCAATCTTTCATTGAACCTTTGTCAAGCGGAGATTTTTTCATTAAAGCTGAAAGAAACAGCCGCCGCGTTTAGGCCTTAAATGGAATTGATATTAATAAATGAATAACATTTTCGCCCCTTTTTAGCCTCTCATTTTCATTGTCATTTTAACAATTTAGTTAATTTGTCCTAAAAGGATATACTCTCTACCAAAAAAACAAAAAAACATAAAGAAAAAGGAAACCCCTGCTATCCTTAAAAGGAAAGAAAATAAACGAGACAATAAATCAATCAGCAGAGATTCCTCTTGAGAGGTTTACCATCTTTTGGGGGGGTGCTATATAGATGGTCAACTTGTGTTAATGATGGGAATCCCCCTCTCAAGGGCTGAAAAATATGTTGAATATCAACCCTTGAGAGGTTATTTTAAGGGAATTACTTTGGGGGATTTTTTTAAAGGGTTTAAGGATTTTGTACTTCAGCTAAGAATAATTATTTTCAGCTTGTAAAATATGTTTTTTAACTATAATAAAAAATTATTAAAGTATATCCTTAAGTTAAATTATTTATAAATTCTTTTTTAGCTTAAAATATATATTTCTGTATATAATTTATAAAGTATTTGAATAATCTTCAAGGAAAAGTATTTTGAAATTATTTTACAGCTTAAGAAAAATCCTTTTCCCTCTAAAATATTTGCATTTAGCCTAATTTGTTTCTTTAAATAATATAAAAATAAAAGAAAAATTAATTATGAATTATTTCTTTTATTAAAAAATTACATTTCCCTCAAAAATATTCCTCTTTAGCCTAATTTATTTCCTTTCTTAATATAAAAATAAAAGAAAAATTAATATTAATTATTTCTCTGCTCAAAAAATAAGCATTTCCCTGTAAAATATTCAAATTAAATCTAATTTATTTCTATTTGTGCTAAAAAAAACTATTTAAAATTATTTCCCAGTTAAAAAAATACAATTCCCTCTAAAATATTTGCTTCTAAAGTTTATTTACAATTAATTTCCATATAACTTGTATGTGAAACCAACTTCCTTTTTCGGGTTAACCCCACTATATCCGGCCTTATTAATATTAACCGACCTGAAAAGGATCCAAACCCTAAAATGATTTCAATCACACAACTAATAAGGAAGCCATTAAATATTTATAGTGGCCTCTCGAATGGGCCTTAGAGCCACTTTAAAAGTGTGCCAATGCTCCCGGGGAAAAACAGTTTTACCTACGCAGATATATATATATATATATATTTTATATTATATATATTCATGCTGAGTTGGTTTATAATACTTTTTGTATTATGAAATTTTTATGGAGAGGCATCGTTGTCGTCGTCGTCAGTCACTCACTCAGGCAGTTTATTCAGGGCATTATGCGACCCACCAACCACCCACCACCCACCACCTACCCCTCTGCCGCTATCACGAAGGGCCATAAAAACACTTGAAATACAATAAGTTGACAACAGCAGCAGCAACAACAAAATAATAACAATAAACGCTGAATGTTTTTATCGCGCTATTTGTCCTCGGGCAATTTTCAACGCATTTTAGAGAATGAGGGGGGGTAGAGTCCTGTTCCTGTCCGGGGGAATACCCTGTACCCCCTTTTCTCCTATTATTTAGCTATTTTGGTGGTGCAGCCTCCGGCCACTTGAAAGCCAGAGCCCCCCAAAGTCGCATAATGGCGCAAATATTTATGACTATTCTCATGGAAAATTTCTTATATTTTCTTTTTTTTTTTTTTTTTGTGAAATTTATTTGCAAAGCTGTAAAATTTATGATCCCACACATGAGTTAATAGAACAATGCGTTGGCCAAACCGATTTTCAAGTGGCTTTCAGTCTATATATATATATAAAAATTTCAGCTTGGCCTGAAATTTATGTTGCCTATTTGAAATTAGTTTATTGTTTTTCCCTTTTTTGGTTCCATAAAATATTTACAGGCCGTCTGTGTGCATTAGTGGTTCTTATTTATGGCTTTAGTGGCGGGGCCAATTTGATTTTAAAGCGACTAGGAGTCTGGGTCTGGGAATGTCTTATCAATCGATCGAAGGAGTGACTACACATCGCTCATACGCATCACTCATACGCATCACTCATACGCAGCGTTGACTGCTTCAAGGTGAGCACATTTGTTTGTAGCCTCCTCTCTCTCTCTCCCTCTGTCTCCCCCTGTCTCCCTCTGTCACTCCCTCTCTCTCCTACCAAGATCTCCTTAGCCCGAAGGCATTGACATTTTATTTTTACCACAAAAACTGATTTATTGCCGCCATTGACAAGTCAACGACGAGTCAGTCGGCAAAGTCACTTTGTCTGCCAGTCAGTCAGTCGGGAGTTACCTTTCTCTCTTGGCCCAGGTAACCCAGGTAACCAAGGCATAGAAGGCTATACCTGTTAAAGGCGTGTGAGCCTTGGCTCACTTTTATTGGCCTAATTGCATATTTACCTTTGCACGGCGAGGGCCAGAGTTAGCCAAACGGAGATGGTGTGGCACATGGCTGGCATAATCTGCAAGCAAAATAAAGAGAGAACCAAATCGTTAGTCAAATATATATACTATATATATTCGGGGGAATGTGGTTTGAGGGGGGGTTTGTCTTTGGGATTATCGGGAGGTACTATGTATATAGCTAATGGTAGCCATTCTGTGTGTGACTTTTGGCATACTTTTGGGGTTGTAAAGTAAGTGAAAATGCCAAGAGACACTTGCTTAAGCTAACAATATACATATAACATATAAAATATATATATTTCGATATTAAAGAAAAGCATTAAGATCTTTGGATAATATTGCACATTTTTATTTGGATTTATTTTTGTGGTTCCAAGGAAGTTTTAATATATTTTCAATATTTTTTATAACCATTTAAGGTTTTAATATTATTCTCCGCATATTTAATGTTTAAATAAATATTAAATAATAATTAAAAATATATCTGTATTTTTTATCCCGAGAAGTCATTCCTTAGCCTATCTGCCAAATCAGATTTGCGGTTTTCAACTGCATTAGCCTGGCAGGTTAGGCCTTACACATTAAAAAAAAAAGGTTTAAACAAAAGCAAAATTAACAAACTTGATAAAATATATTGTAAACTTTTAAATAAAAGTTGAAATATATTTTTAAAATTTTAAAATTTATTAAATTTTAATTTAATATTCCCAAATACAAAAAAAAAACAAGTACCCATATTTTCTTTTTCCTCCTTTAACTTGGCCATTTGCCGGCTCCTCCGGCCAGGTGTCGGCTCCATTTATGAACCGTAATGAGTGCGGCTTCTGTGGAGCAGACAGACAGAGGCACTCCTCCGTACAGAATGGAGCCTGAAATGGCTAGAGGATGTGTGCACAATCTGTGGCCTAATCCGGTTTATGTGTCTGCGCTGGCTGCTGCAATTACATGGCCACTGCATGCTGGTATACTTTACAATGAAATGGTTAAGACCACCCCCCACCCCACACCCCACACTCCCTGTTACATTAACATGGCCATTATGCGCTGCCAACTCAGGCCAGGAACGTGCTGCTGCCAGAGCCGAGAGTGTATATAAATTTCCAGCTCCAAACGAAAATGAAACGTAGGAAATCTTCTTCAAGTTTCGTGGGGGGCTGTTGCAATGGCCGCCTGGCGGTTATTACCGAAACGCCGCTTCGCCCAAAAAAGGATGTGAGTTGAATTTTATGGCAGTCATACGCAGAGAGATAGTCAGAAAGGAACTCACATCACAAAACCAGCTACCCCCCCAGTCAATCCCTAACCCCAAGACCCTGGGCCCAGCATGGAATTTAGCTGGTACAAATCCCCAGAGAGTCCACTAACAGCACGTAGCAATGGCAGCCAAGACAGTGGGGCAAACTAGGAGGGGAAATGTAGGAAAATTTATGAAAATTTTCCTATTAATTATAACTTTAAAAGGAAAATCAAGGAATAACCATTCTCTGAATGCTCATTTTCCCTAAGGCTTAAAAAAAACAAAACAATTCCTAATGGAAAATCATGGGGAAAATGGTTCGAGTAAACCCACTATGCCTCGACTTGACACTACTCCTCCCCGTTGAAGTGAGTAAACAGTTTTGCTTTTTCCAACCCCCCCCCCAGAAAATCTGCGCCCTTCGAGTGCCATAAATTGAAAATGTTGATTAATCAAGGCAAACGTGTTGAGGGGGAAAGCGGGTGAGGAAAAGCGGGTAGGAGTTCTGCATGGTAATGGTGGAAAAACGCTCTCGAATGAATAAGTGCTGCGAATGGGTGGCAGGTGGCAAGTGGCAAGTGCCATTCTTTCATTATGCTGACAGAAATGACACTCACAAAGGGAAAATCTGGGAAAATGGGCTCAGCCTGAGAGTGCTGAGAGCGCGAGTGTAACGTGGCATCAAATGCGATAACGATAACGATAACGATAACGCGACGGGAGCCAAAACAAAGAATCATACATCAGACATGGGAGACAAAGGGAGAGAAAGATGGGGGGGAAGATGGTGGGGAGTTTCCTCCTGCTTTTCCTCCTGCTTTTCCCAGTTTCCCCCGTCTCCCATTTTATCATTTTATTTAGGTCAATGAGCGTTGTGTGTCTTTTTCGAGCGGCAAAAAGGAAGCTTGACTGGTTGGAAACGTGGCCAGCAGCCAAAATAAACAGTTTGCCGGCCCACCCACTGCCTTGGCCAGCCTTGGCAATTAGTTTGTGGCAAGAAAACATATACACACTGCGAAGGAAGAGCCCTCAATGTTGGCAACATAAATGAAAAGTTATCCAACAGAAAATTTGTTGAATTTTGTAAATAATTCGGAAAAAATTTGACTTGAAAAGGAGATTTTTAAAATAATAATTAAGAATTCTTGAAAGTATTTAAAGTTGTCTTGGAAAAAAACGAAGTTTTAATTGGGAAAAGCCCTCAGGGTATGAGCTAGGGAAGCCCTGTTTTTCAATTTAAAACTTAAGGAAATCTTTGCTTAGATTATTTGAATATTTTAAATAATAATTTAGCTTCATAAAAAATATTCTAAAATATTTTATAAAGATTTTTCATATTAAATATTTTAAATAATAATTTAAATATAACCAAAAATATTTTAAAATTATTTAATATAGTTTAAATATAATTTAGCTTCCTTACAAACATTTGAAATATTTTATATACATTTTTTATATTACATATTTTATATAAAATTTTAGCTATCTAAGAAATATTTTAAATATTTTAATATATATATTTTATATAATAATTTAGCTTCCTTAAAAGCATTTAAAATATTTTATATTTTATAGTAAATATTTTATATACATTTTAGCTATCCGAGAAATATTTTAAATATTTCAATATTTTATAAAATAATTTAGCTTTCTTAAAAATATTTTAATTATTTTATATCGATTTTTTTATACTAAATATTTTATATAATAATTTATTTAGATATTTTATATTAAATATTTAATATAATAATTAAGCTATCCAAGAAATATTTTAAATATTTTATATAAAAATTTAGCTTTCTGAAAAATAGTTTAAATATTTTTTATAGATTTTTTATATTCCCAAGAAACTTCAAGTTTTTTTTTCACAATAAAAATAATAATAAAAATATACCCAGCTCTTTTGCCCTGTCTTTTATGCTTTCTATGACCTTTGCTCACTTTTTCAGATTTATCAAAAACCATCTACTCATTTTGTCAAGTGTATAAACATCCTTTGTAATGCTGACTTACCTCATTGAAAATACTGTAGGCCAGACACATGGAGACCGGATGCAGGGGCTTATAGTGATTGCCGAATGTGTACATATACCAGAGGCCAGGGGCCGGAAATATAACCGTCAGCATATCGCATATGGCCATGCCTGCAAACAGAAAGAGAGAGAAAGAGAGATATATATATAGAGAGAGAGATAGAGATATATGGTTAAAATTGGAAATTATGGTAATGTTTAATGCAAATGATGGTATTTTCAGCGATTTTCCAATGCAAATTGATTGTGTGATTGGACACTGCCACCGATGATGCCACTGTCTGTTTGTAATCCAATTCCCGGGGTCTTATAATCGATTCCGCTGATCAATTATTCAGGGTTTTTGTTGAAAGGAAAATTAGGTAAACTGGGATGACCTTTGGCTGGGGTTTATTTGAGATGGAAAGCGTATACTAAATATTAAACCTCAAATATTTCTAATTTGTATATTTTCATTTGTCTTTTGAGGCCCTGAAAAGTCTCTAATTCGCTTACTTTTCCTTTGGTTTTATCCCTTAATCGACTTTTGTTTTCGGGTTCCTGTGGTGTCCTTTACTGCCTCTGCTTCTGCCTGTGGCCCAGTGACATTTGAACCTAGCGAATGTGTTTAAGTGACTGACTATACACCCCAATGGCCTGACCTTTGTGCACTCATTGGACCAACAGTCCTGCTGTCTGCACATTTTGTTAGGGGTTTACACTGGGAAAAATAAGGGAAAGTGAAGAATAAAAGCGGGGAGGGAATATAGGGAATATATAATGAATGATAACCTAAGAAACGCTATGAAAATGAGAGATTTTTCTTTATAAAAACACCAGAAAAATTACTTTCAAGACTTGGAAATTCCTTTAGTATCTTATTATTTCCCCCTTTTTCCTCTAAACTTCTTTATTTCAACCCCTATTTTCTTGCAGTGCCTAATTCCCTCTGCTCTCAAGCGGTTTGGGGCCATTTTCTGCCACTGCCTCTGCCTCTGTTGCGGTTTGCCTGCTGCAGGACCCCGTGTCCTGTGTCATTCGTTCCGATTTGCGATTAGCCTTGGCCTGCGCTTGACACCCGGTTGCTGGGCAGGATTTCTGAGGTTGTCCTCAGGGGTGTGTGTTGGGTGTGTGTTGGGTGTGTGTCACACTTAACCCATTGACAGTGAAATAATTTTAAAGTAGAAGCTTGCAAGGGATTTATATTGAATGTTTTCCAGGGATTTACCCAGCGCCTCCCAGTGGATTTTTTTCATAAATCAGCTGGAAATTTCGCTTCCTCCCACAGGCTATTAGAATATCTCAGCATTACGCGGATTGTGAGATACTTTATACTTAAATTATATACATGTTTTCCCCTGAAATCTCGCAAAACTTCTGCCTGATTTAACATTGTTTTGTGTGGCGGCAAATAAAAATAAATAATAAACATTAAAGGCGGCGTCTAAAATGGGGAAAGTACCACACACACCAGTGAATGTCAAGGAAATGTCTGTATTCTTGGCTGTCCTTGAATTATTTTGGATTATTTGGCAATGATACAAGTTGCATGCGTCACGTAAGCCACCTGCCATGTTACTATTTATGGAATCACAGGTAGAAAACAACTTACCCATCAGCACAAAGTTGGTGGGCGTGGCCATGCTCTTCTTGCTCAGCACCAGCACAATCAGCGTGTTCGATATAATGGTGATGATCATGAGGAAGGGCATGCAATAGCCGTACAGCGGCAAAGCATAATCCAGCGGGGAGTCGCAGGTGAGATTCCAATAGCTCATATTCCCCTCCAGTTGCCGGCAGCCCCCGCCGCCTGGGGACGATGACTGCTGGTAGTTGCTATAGTCATCATAGCCCTCGCTGGTGTTCAGGGTCGTCATGCCCATGCCCATGCCATAGTCGAGCAGGCTGAAACGGCTGGACTCATTGGTGGCCAGCACCTCGGCGGCGGGATGCAGCAGATGGAGTATTCCCGGAGGATTGCGATCCGGCGGCAGGCTGGCTGAGGGCGAGGCGAGGCGGGAGGCAGCCGAGGCTGCAGAGGCTGCGGAGGCGGACACGGCATTGGCACTCCACTGGTACAGCACCTCCGTGGCGGATATGTCAGAGGGATAGCCAGATTGGGAGCTGGAATCTCCCGAAACCGAAAGGTTGTCCATCGTTGAGAGCGAGGGTACAAGTTTTCCGAGAGTTTTCCCCAGGAGTTGCCTGGCCCCTCAGTTAGCAGGAGAGGCTGGCCAGTCCGGCATTGCTGGTTCTGAGTTGCTGGAAAGAGTAGAAAATTAAAGAAAATATATAAATATTATGATTTCCCTTTTCTTTATAATTTTTAATCACTTAAAGCTAACTTTTAAGTACTTCCAGAAAGCAGTTATCTCTTCAGAAAGAAATCTACCAAAAAAAATACAAACTCTTCTTCATTTTTCTTTCCTGTTTTCCCACAAATTAAAGTGCAATTGTTGAGTTCTTTTTCCAGAAAGTAAATTGGTAAAAGACCAGCCCTCTGCCTAATGGCCAAACTTTGCTTCCGCTTTGGGAATCAAACAAAAGGGGGCAAACTTTTATATTCCTTCTGAGCGATTTCCATTCGGTTTTCCATTCTGATTTCGATTTTCGATTTGCTAAAAGGTTTGCCCAGGCAAACAACTGTTTTGTTTATTTGTCAGCCAGCCCAGCCTCCCAATATTCAAATCGGTTATGGATTCCTTTTAGTTATTCCGAAAGCGTTCCTTGTTTGATTTGTGTTTCCTGGGGATTTCCAAAAAGAGATTGTGTGTATTTCTCTTGATTGCCTGAATTATTGATAAAATACATGATTCAGCTAATTTAATTGTCCGGTTTTTTGTGGAAGGGAAATCTCGGGGGAGAAGAAGCATTTTGAACATTTTTTTTAGGGAATATTAAAAAATGGTTAAAAGTACAATATAATTTGTAGATTTTCTAGATTTTCTAGATTTTCTAGATTTTCTAAATTTTCTAGATTCTCTAGATTTTCTAGATTTTCTAGATTTTCTAGATTTTCTAAATTTTCTAGATTTTCTAGATTTTCTAGATTTTCTACATTTTCTACATTTTCTACATTTTCTACATTTTCTACATTTTCTAGATTTCCTAGATTTTCTACATTTTCTAGATTTTATTTTATATTTTCTATAATTTTTATATTTTCTATATTCTTTATATTATTTAATACATTTCTTTAAGAGCAAAACTTTTCAGTTATAAAATATAAAAACACTCATAAATATCTAACATAAATTTCCCTAATAGCCAAACCCTTTAATATAATTTCCCTTTAGCTAAAAAGCATCTTCTAGCTCACAGATTAGGGATGAAAATTGTTATAGTTTTTGGAATTAAACCCGAGACGCCCCCATATTTTTGTGAAGTTGTAACGACTGCTGGCCCGCTTTATAATCACTTTCATGACGAGTTCTCCAAAGATCCTATCTGTGCTAAGCTCCCATGGCCATCATGATCTCAGAGGAGCCTGTTTATGCCATGTTTATGCTGGCCCCCCTTTTTAATGGTTTTATTTTTGCGCATATTTCCAATTCGTAAAACTCGCCCGAACTTTTGCCATATATTTATTTTTTTCTTGCCATTTTCCCATTTTCCTATTTTCCACTTTTTTCCCTCATGGTCACATTGACCCACATAAGCCCAAGAAGAAGTATGGGTCCAGGGGTCAGGGGTCAGGGGTTGTGTGTCTCTGAAAGGCAAAGAAAACCCATTCATTGGCATATTTCTCGCCGCTGGCAGCATGTTCTACATGCCTAATGCCCCCTAAGTGGGTTATCCAAGTCGGAAAATGTGGCTGGAAAATGCGGGAACAGTGGGGGAGAGTTACTAAATCGGATTAGCAGCTCAAATGTAAACCAATAATCACAAAATATGTGCCAAAATGTGCTCAATTGAGGCGGCGGGAAAGCAATTAAAATGCATTTGAAACCGACATAAATCCCATTAAGCTGCTATTTTTTATCTCTCACCTGGTATTTACAGGTGAATTTGAATTAAATATAATTTAAATGTGTAAAGTTTTCATATATATTTGCAGCTTTCCAATGACTTAATTTATGTACATTGCTGTCGCTGCAAATTTATTTGTTTTAGATTACAAATCCCTCCAGCACCTTCCCCCCCTCATCAATAATGCAATTCAAACACAATTGAATGAATTATTAAATTAGTTCCAGCTATTTTGCAGCGGATTAAAAGCGTTTGGGGGAAATGGTAAAAGGAAAAGCGGGAGGGTGAGAAAATAACCAAACGGAATAATCAAGTTGCCATTGATTGTTGGCTGTCAATCAACGCGAAATCGAATGTCGCGGGGGGTTTTCTTTTTGGAAAAACATGCAAAGTGCAATTGCGGAACGGAACGGAATGGAATGGAATGGAACCAGGCGAAATGGAATGAAACGGAAGAGGAAACGCGCATCAGCTGCAATGGCTGAAAGCCAAGCGGAAATAACTCGTTAGCTCTGCTCCCTGCGCTCCTTTGGCTCCTTCTCTCTTTTTAATTAGCCTTCGTTGAAGCTCTTACCGCTCGTCGATGGGAAATCCGTTGGGAAATTTCACTTGACTCGACTCCATGCCGCGCACGTTGTCTGTCAGTAAGAGCCAAGCCATCATTTTCCAAGCTTTTCCAGAGAGAAAAATTACTACTCCTTGGAGTTTTTGTTATTTGTTAAAATTATTTTCCAACTCTACATTAATTAAAAGTGCTCAAAAAACCTCAAAGACTAGGCTTTTTCTTTTTTCTAAATCGAAAAAGTTACATTTTCTAGTCATAATTTTCTCACCGTGTACATTTCCAACTTTATTTGCTTGCTTGTTTTGTGGAAAATGCCAATTGCATTCACAAGTTTTGCATTTTTGAGGGCAATCCATATATGTGAATTACCATAAACCTTTTTTGAGGGAGGGAAAAAGAGGGGGAAAAGCGCAGAGGAAAAGCAATTTTCGCAATTGAATTTCGAGAGCAAGGTAACCGCAATTTGTTCATCATATTCTTGATAATGCAGGATTTGAGAGTTCTGCTCTTAATAATAATTTAGTTTTAGGCACTCATCAAGCTAATGTGGTGAAATCCTTGACTCTTTCTAGTCTGTGTAATCCCTTTGAAATGAACCCAAACTCTGGCAGGACTCTTTCTTAGAGTGAGTAGTAGCTACTCGTTTAGGAAAAACTCAATTTCCAACAGCGATTAGGCTTTCCACTTTCCACAGAAGGCAGCTGGCCATGGCTTTCCTTTTAATTAAGTTAGGTGTTGTTCCCTCTCTCACTTACTCTAATTAAAGAGGCTTTTCTTTTGACACAGGCTCTTGCTTTGATTCTGATTCTGTCTCTGTTTCTGATCTGTTTTCCATTTCTGCCTCACTTTTCCCGCAGAGACATTAGCCGCCATCTTTGATCCATTACTACGTGAGCTTCTCCACGATGATGGAAAACTTTAACTAGGACAAGGCAGATGCGAATCTCACTTTGCAAAACAACACCCACACGTACCAGAGGCCTGCACAGGCCCAATAGCACTGAGAGAAACTACTTAAATACATAAAATATATTTCTAAAAATATTTACAAAATATTTCATTCTAAATATATTCTAAATTATTGATTGCAAGTTAGACTTTTATCTTTAAATTCCTTTAAAAATTCCTAAGCTCTCTCCTACTTTTCTCTCTGTGCACACACGTACACTCTCTTGCACGCGCCCACACTTATGCATAGTCAAGTCATCATCATAAAGCGATTAGTGGAACTAAAACTGCCATTAAAATGCCTCGGCTTCCGCCACACCCCCACATCCCCACACACTGTCTTGCTTTTTCTTTGGCCAGGCTCCAAGGACATCCCCGGGCGAGCACCCTAAATGAATTTCCAATAATAAAGTGTGGGTAAACCTTAGTTCCCACCGAAAGAGAGAGTAATTGATGGAAGAGTCTATGGTTTTTTGAGGGCAATTCCTGGGAAATTCCAAAATAAATCCTTACAAATTCATAGTTCCTAGACTTTTTTGTAGGAAACCCCCATTTAACTATCATTTCAAGTGGTTCTCCCCCTCAAAAAACACCCAAAGTGTTGAGGCTTTCAAGTAATTAATGAACCCATTTTCCCTTCAAATATTTTCTTCTACAATTTTCCTTTTGTTTTTCCAAAAATCGGTTGCTGCAAGGTCACCATTGAGGAGCTGCACCAGGCCAGGCATTTTGTGGATGCCATTTTCGCACCATTTTCCACATGGCCCCTCTGGCCACGCCCACTTGGCCGTTTTACAGAACTTACAGTGTTTTCCCAAGGCCCACAGCAATGACACAGAAAAAAAAGAAAACATCAGCCAGAAAAACCAGAAAAAACAAGAAGAAAAGTCGATCAAATAGAACGATGTCGGCGGAAAAGCTAGCTAAGAGCAGGGGCACCAATGGTGGCTTTTGTAGATGAACTTAATTGTACTTTTTACCAAGAGCAAAAAAAAACTGAAATGGGAAATGGGAAATGGGAAATGCCCCTTGAGCGTGGGAAAATGGGGGCGGGACTGGGCCTCAGGCTGCGTGTGTGTGTGTGTATGTGTGTGCCTTCGAATGGCTTAAGTAATTTTCCATTTTCCATTTAGGCTACGCTTCCCCCTCTGCTGGGATTTTTGTCTCTTGGCTTTCATTTTCTTTTCTTTTTTTTTTTAATGTTTGTTTTCCTTGGCTTCGCCTTGTTTTCTCTGAGGCTGCTCTTTAACTTTTCTTCATTTTTTTGTTTTTGCTTTTCATTGCAATGAATAAATTTCAGAGCCTGAAGCTAGAGAAGAAAAAGTCACATAATTAATTCACCGAAATAATAATAAATGAAAATGTAGAGGAATGTACCAAAACACATAATGTCACTTTCGCCCGAGAGTTCCTTTCACGCCAAACTTGTAGACTTAATCATTTGCCATCGTTTAGGGGATAAGACTTGGCTTTTCCGAGATAGGAAACTTCCCAGACATGTTGAATTAGTAGTTCACATACGTTTCTCCCTGTGCCAGTCGTCGTCGCTTAAAGCGTTTAGAGTTTTCCCAAAGCGAAAACTTTTTCGATTTGGGAATTAAAATAAAAAGGCATCTCATCCTTAACAATGGCCTCTGGCTAAGGAGGATTTTCCACCAAAAAAAAACTTGTACAGGACCTCGAGCTAACTTTTAGCCTGGCCACTCTGCACGCATCGCCGCTTTCCTTTTCTCCCCCGGAAAACTGTGTGCTCCCGCGGAAAAGCCGCCTAGATAAGTGATAAGCCGCCACACACAAATTGGCAGCAGCACTTCGGGCCTAGAAAAAGATGGGGGGGGAAGGACCAGGGGCACCTTGCGTGTCTGGGGCACATAAAAAGGATTAGATGTCTGCCTCGACATGACAGGAGAAAGCAAAGCCACAGCCGGAATCTCAATCTGAATCGAGAATTCATGCGATTCCGAGGTGGCAGCTCTATAGGGACGATGACATCCGCCGCCACACTTCACAGCAGAAATTCTCTAGAAATTCCCCTAGACCCATCCAGCTCCTCGGGGTTTCGCTGCCTAAGGACACGTTTCTGTGGCTCTGTGTGTGTAAAATATTCTTCAGTGGCCATGTAGCAGATTATATGGCATTAACTGATTAATTTCGGAGAGTGTCTACATGTTTTGGAAACTAGATAGTGCCATTTCGAGGGGGGGAAATGGGTAATATATGGCCAGAAAAGGCGGCCTAAGTAAGATAGTTCCGGCTGGGAAAATCTCATAGAGATATATCTTTAAAAATAAAGCTCACTTTCCGCATTGCAGTTGAAAGATTTAAATAAAATTGTTTGTTTTTAAGCAACTGCTGCAGCTTCTACAACCTCCACCTCCTCCTCCACCACCTCCTCTACCTCTTCTGTCACTTTTTTTTATTACCAAATTCAATTTGAAGTCCACCAGCTTAGCCATAAAATGGCTGCCATCCCGCTTCCGTTTCTCCTGGCGCCGGAAATGAAGTGGAAAATGCTGATTCAAATAAAAACCACGCCATGGCGCAGGTTCAGCGACCTCGACAGGTGAATTTTCTTCTTTTTTTTTCTACATTTAAAATAAATACAATATATTGCGTGTGGAATGCAGTTCGTTATTCCAAATGGCACGCATTTACATGGCAAAGCTCTTGGCTGGCATTATGCTTACAGTTAAAGTTGTCCTTCGGCTCCGCCATTACCTTTGCAAAATATGCAAATGCCTGGCGACCGTGACACCGTTTGTGTGTAAGAGTGTGTGTGAAATAATGGTGAAGAAAACAAGTATACGCACTGAGGGCCAGATCGATCGATCGATCGGGAGCCACTCAGAGAGCATTAACTTGGTATATGGATATTGGGTTATAAATAATAAATATAGGTTTCTTTGGAGAGATTACTTGAGACTGGAAGGAGTTATATATAATATTTAATATTAATATTAATTTATTTAATATATCTCTTAAAGAAATACCTATAAAATATATATGAAAATCTTCTAAAAAATTTTTAATTTATAATTTATATAAAAAATATATAATTTATTATTTTAAAATATTTTTTTATATACTTTAAATCATCTCAAATTGGGGCCAAGCTCAGCTCTAAAATTTAAATATTTAATGCTTGAAAAAAGCCTTAGGGAATAAGGTTTATTCCTGGCTAAATTTATACATCTTTATAACCAAGAGTACACTGTTAAAAATAATTTTCTATATTTTAAGAAAATCTTCTAAAAAAAATAGCCTAAAACTAATTTTTCTTAAATTAAGAAATTGTTTTTACGAATTAAAGCAACCAACAACACTCTTGAAAATAATTTTCTTTAATTATAGAAAATTTTCCTTAAAAAAATAAACCCAAAATACATTTTTCTACAATTAAAAAATTGTTTTAAGGAATTTAAGCCACCATAAATACAACCAACTACACTCTTAAAAATAATTTTCTATAATTAAAGAAAATGTTTCTAAAAAAAACCAAAAAAAAATTTTTCTACAATTAAAAAAAATTGTTTTCACGAATCAAAAGCCACCATAAATACCACTTCTTACAGTTATTTTTTCTATTTTTCTTACTCTACTTTTCTAAAAGTGTAAGAATATAAATGTGATAAAATCGCAGCGGGTGCTGGCCAAGATTTCGCGGTTTATTCCTGGCAAATACATAATGAGCTCTCCTCCCAAGAGCCTCCCTTCAAGCTGTGCTTGGAATGCACTCGGCGAAGAATCTCTCTGGAAATTTATTAAGCCAGGCCCAAAGTAATTTAGCAAGTAATTGCCATTGTCATTGGCTGGTCAGAAAGAGAAAAGGAGAACGAGAGACGAGAGACGAGAGCGAGAAACTTTACACAAAATCAAGTCCTTTAGCCCTTCGAGATCCTTTCAATTTTGGCCGAGTTCGCATGGCTTCCTCTTTATGTAATAAGAGTTTACAGTGAGTCTAAGTAGTGGGAAAGTGTGTGTAAGTGTGTGTGTGTCAACCGGCATGTGCTGGCTATGCATAAAACAACAATAAAGATCGAATAATAAATACCCTTTAAAAAGGGGAAACATTGCATAGGAACTTGAAAGAGAAAACAGCATACTTTCTTTTAAAAAATACATCATATTTTATATAAATTATATTTAAATATTATATTTTATTAGGTATTTGAAATACCCCTTTTCTATACCCTGTTTTTTTTCTAGAACCAGCTGTAGGACCTAGGAGTAAGCACATCCTCTAGACATCCACAGGCAAATGCGTCGTTAACATATGTTGTAGTCGAGTTTCGCAACCAAATTTATCCTCACACACACACATGGCAGTGTGTGTGTATTCCCCAGTGTGTGTGTGTGTGGTGCTTTTTCTATAACAATTTGCCAAATGTTTGTGGAAAATGTACGAGTTTTCCTCTGGAAAGACACAGAGAGAGGGAGGGAGCGAAGGCGGGGCTAAATCTTTTGGGCCGCCTCCATTGAAAAGTGGCTAAAGTGTTGCAGGAAAAACACACACACCCAGAGAGAGAGAGAGACAGTGAAAAAACAGGCTAGGAAAATAGCATAGACAAGCTGTGCTGTGCTGGCACAAGCCACAAAACATGTGTGCCACCAAGTTTAAGCATCAAAATTTAAAGCCTTACCAAAAAAAATGTATATTAAAATTAAAGTTAAAGACCCTTAAATTATATTATGATGAGAAAATCCTTTAGAATAAGACTGGAATATAGCAATTAATCTAACATAATCTATACCTAACAAGTGGAAAGTTGGCAAAGCCTTTGGAAAAACCCCGAAACTCGAAATAATCCCCGTCAAACTTGTTTCAGTAACTTTCTGGCTTTACTTTACTTTTTTTTGTGATTTTTTTTTTTATGAAACGTGGCCGCTAAGCCCGCTGACAACTTTGCCAGTTCTATAACCAACTCAGTTGCCTAAAAAAATAGGAAAAAATAGCAAAAAGTGTAGAGAAAACCCCGCTAATGTCTGGCAACTGGTTAGAGTTAGAGTTTGAATGAAAATAGAAGTCGAGGTGAGCTGCCTCTGGAAAGGACTTAATGTCCTGGAAAGCCACTTGGCTGGCAAATTGAAATAGTTGCAGGGCCACTTGGCTGATTCTACGCAAAATTAGGCAGCCAAGGCAGCAGAGATTTTTGTAAATTAATAATAAATAAATTACAAAGTTAACTAACAAATAGAAAGCCTTCCTTTGCCTTTTTGACCTTCTCTTTTTTGGCCTAATTAAACCCAATGACATCACTCTGCTGGGCCACAAAATTTAATAACAAATAGTGTCCATCAAGCCAACAGACAGCAGCCAAGATTATCGGCCAACAAAAAAGCTAAACAACAAAACGAAAAAAAGAAAAAAACCCACAAAACAAAAAGCATTCATTCGGTCTGTCAGTCACATTTGACAAGCATTTGATAGCAGATGATGATGATGATACGAGCAGAATGTTTGGCATTCATTTCGTTTTTATCTGCCATCTATATATATCCAGTACAAGTATATATATTAAATTCCCATCTCAATTAAACCGATTTTAGCCCTAGCAATTATAATTCCCCCAAGAAACCCAAAACCGCAGGCAAAAATCAATAAATAACTAAAAACCAAGTGGGGTAAAATATGTGAAATTTGGATGTGAGGCCACAAATATTTACCATAAAGTGTAATTGAAAACCCAGGATGAGGGAAATAGTTTTTATTTTTTTTTTAGGTTAAATAATAGAGAAACTAAACTGAAACAAAAGTTTAAAATTGTGACATTTGTGGGGGGGCAAACAAAAAATTTCCTGAAATTCAAATATGTGGAAATGCATGACAAAGTGATTTATATATGTGTTTTGTATGATTTATAAAGTGTGTAAAAAATATGAAAAATATTTTAAAATTGAAATTATTAAAGTTGCTCTACCTCTAGCCATGCTAACCTCTTTTTTATATTTTTTTTTCAAATTTTTTCATACATTTTTGTGAAGAATTTTCTTTAACAAGCAAATCCCTGAGCCCGCTTAAGGGCAAATTTCAGTTCAGTACACCGAAAACAATTGCATGGCATTAAAAAATTAATTAAATTAAATTCATTTGGATTTTCTCAGCTATTTAGATTCTATTTTATAATATTTTAATAATAATTTTAATAATATTTTCAAAAAATATGCATAATATTTTCATAATATATTAATTATATTTTCATAATATTTTCATAATATTATAATAATATTTTCATAATATTTTCATAATATTTTAATAATATTTTAATAATATTTTAATAATATTTTAATAATATTTTAATAATATTTTCATAATATTTTTATAATATTTTTATAGTATTTTTATAATATTTTCATAATATTTTTATAATATTTTAATAATATTTCTTTGTTTAAAAATAAAAAAAAATGCCCCTAACTTGGCTCCCTCTTGTCTTACCTTTTTCCCTAAATATTTGAAACCAATTGAATTGCGTCAATGGCCAATTGGTAAATCAATTTTGGGAGACGCGCAGTTGGGATAAACAAAAGATACATATGTATCTGTATCTCAAAAGAGGTGAGTGTATATATCTCAGGGCCTTGCGGGCGGTCAAAGTGCCAAGCGATTTACGATCTCGGTGGAGATATATGGTCCCTAGCAAGTCTATATCTATATTTATCTATATCTATATAATTTGATTTAATTAGCTCAGGAACCGCTCTAGCAGGCTGCCAATTAGTCTTGCTTCGTTGGCGCCTACTCAGCTCCCTATTCCTATTCTATATCTACTCCATTTTTGTTATGCTTTTTTTGTTCTCCCATTTTTCTTCTCGTATTTTGGTGTAGATGCCCCTTGGCCAGCTGAGCTGTGGGCCAACTTTTGATTGACTTGGCCCAAACAAAAGCTGCGAGTTGTGCGCCCAATTGGATTTAATTATGCAAAGATATTTATCTAGCCTGCTCTCTCCTCGGGGCTGTGTCTCCTTGTTATTGTTATGGGAGGCAAATGTTTAAGGTGGGGCTGGAAAAACCCCTCGAAGGAAGAGGCAGAGGCAGAGCCCAACTTAAAGACACAAAACATCTAAATCCAGTGCAAGCTGTTGGATATGCAGGAGAAACTTTTACTATAAATTGCCCTTACAAATTGGAGTACAGCAGTCGCCCCGAAAGGAAAGAAAGTTTACAAAACAAAAAGATTCCATTGGGGAGATAAACGGACTAAATATGGTGGCCCTCCGTCAATGCAAAATGCCAGATTCTAACTCTGAATATTATTCAAATAAATTGTGGATTTATGTGAGCAAACTAAATGTCAGATGGAGTCTCTTTTGTTGCGGGGGATTTGCCATTTTAAATTTAAAATAAAATAGGGAAGCGGTGTATTTGTTTAGTGAAATGATATTGGATTTACGGAGTATTATAATAATTTATTTATATTTAATAAAATGAAATAATATTTAAGGAGTGCTATATAAATACAAAAGAAATAAAAAGTATATAAATTAATCAATACATTTTAAAATAGAGTAACAAAATATAAAAAATATATATGTATTAAAAAATAAATATAAATAAATATAAAGAGTTTAAAAAAATATGCCTTAAATAGGTTTAAAATATAAAAGGTCAAAAAAAAAAATAAAATAAAATATTTACAATATTAGTTTCACTAATATCGATGTTTTCAAAGGTGTATCGAATCATTTTCGATAATAATTCGATAACAATTCTAAAATTTCAATATATCAAATATCGCACAATATTCTCCATATTATTCAGCAAATATATTTAAAGATAAAAAAAAACACTCAGCCTCTAAAAATAAACTTAAACCTAAATCCATGCCTATATTTGTACAAAGAAATTATAATAAAAACCCGCTCAACCTTAAGAACCCCGTCCATATGTCTTAAGAAAAATTACCCATACCTCGAGAACTTCTTTTCCCCAAAACTGTATCCTTAATTAAAACCGAAACACAGCCGAGAGCCTCATAATTACAGTGCAGATACAGATACCAAGGGCTCCCATTCAATGGACTCGCTTTTGTTCAAGGGCGAACACCATTTCCACTTCCATCTATACACCCATTTCCATTTTCATTTCCATTTCCGAAAAAGTGCAGACATCCGCCGGTTCGCGTGGATTTTCCAAAGCGTATTTCACAGTCGAACACTCGCGTCGCCCGCTTCATTTATTATTCTTGTTCAGTTCATAAGTCGCAGAAAAACCAGAGCCAGAATCCTTGGCGGAACAAAGAGCACGATGGAAGACCTTCGAATATTGTCACGAATATTGTGGGCGAGAAATGAACTACACAGTCCCGGGGCACGTGTCGAGTCAGACCGAAAGGCAGGGGGGTTCCCTAATTAAGTCAAAAGTAAACATGAAAAAGATGTCAGCCAAGTAGAAACGAATCAAAATGGCAGGCCGATAGTCGGGGGAGTGTCTAATGAACTAAATGTTGCTCTGCAAAAAAAGGGAAGAGGATCAGGGATCAGGAGAAGCTATCTCTTTGGGGTATACACGATTTTCCCTAGACTCTATGTTCCTTGGGAAAATATTAGTAATTTCTTGGAGAATCACCTAAGGACTCATTGGAATTGTCAGCTGTTACATTACACATTATAAGGACATAAAACAATTCTTAAAATTATAAAAAAATATGTTTAAAAAATTTATAAAAATATTTTTAAAAAATTTTTAATATAAAAAAATATTCAAAATTGTTTTTTTAATTTAAGAAAAACTAGAAAAAAAATTTTAAAATATTTAAAAAATTTTAAAAAATAATAAAAAATGTAAAAAAAAATGTATACAAATTTTGACAAATTATTTTTTTACTTAATATTTTGTTAAGAATATCTATAAATATTAAACTTTTTATATTCAGTGAAAAATATAAATAAATTTCAAATTTTTAAGGCCTTTTCCAACTAATTATTCTTTATTCATACAAATTCTGTAAATATATTTCTCCTTCATTTATTCTTCACCGTGTAGCCCCGTCCTGGTCATCGTTTTCAACTGTATTCGTTCACAAATATAATAAATACAGTACCTGGCAGGGAGTATCAACTGAAACTGACGAGAATAATAATAACAATAATCGAAAAGAGCAGCAAAAAAAAAAAAAAATGCTGGCCAAAACGACTGACCAAGGCAACAGTTTCCTCTGCTTCTCGTAACGGGAAAGCAAAATCACTTAAGAACCGGCCGAACAGCTCCCAGTGGCCACATAAATATGAGCCAAAAACCAAAGACAAGCCTGACAGGAATAGGCCTGAAATAATAATTGAAGGAGGCCAAAAGGCAGACGAATTGAAAACACACTTTCGGGAATAATAAGTTCTTGAAATTTAAATTAAAAAAAAAATTATAAATTAATTATTTAAATATTTAGAAATAATAAAATAAGAAAATATACCCCTAAGGAATGAATAATATTTCTATAATAATATTTTTAAATATAATAAAATTATATTTTGTAATAATATTATATTAATATTTTTAAATATTAAAAAATATTTATACATTAAAGAAAAATAACGTGTGATATAATGAGTGAATTTATCTTAAATAATAATAGAAAAATACAAAAATAGTTAAAATATAAAATAAAAATTAAATAAAAATATTTAAAATATAAAATATAAATTTTTTTTTATATTTACATTATTACAAATATTTTCCTTTAATATTTCCCAAATTCTTGAATATTTCCCAAATTTAAGAAACATTTCTCGCTGCGAAAAGGACACCGGACAGCCGAAGGACAATTATTTGGTTCACAATCTTAAGTTAGTTCTCCTCGGGGAGTGTTTACGGCCAGATAATAAAAATAATATGCACAGGCACAGGCACAGAGCCTGGCGCCAAACTAAGTAGCCATTACATCAAAATAATTAATATCCAAGGCATTAAACAATTTGAATCGAGGTAATATTCTGCATTTTAAATATGTAATTAGAAAGAATTAGTGTTTCTCGAGGGGAACTTTACAATTTCAAGCTCTAAAAATGGAAATAAATTTCTTGTTTAAATATTTTATAAAAAAGAAATAATTATATTGAATATTTTTCTCAGATATTTATAACTAAATAACCCGATTGATGTCCCGTAATGAGCATTTGTTGCAGGCCGCATAAGTACGTGGCGACGTTGGAAATGAGTTGCTGAGGCGATGAAAAGCAGGGGAAAAATAAGGAAAAATCGTGGGAAAAGCGGGGGGCGAACATGCTGTCTGTGTGTGTGTGTAGAAAAAGCGAGAAAAGTCAGTAACCAGCCGGCAGTCCAGCTGCTGACCAAAATCAATCCAAGTGAATCAATTACGCCGCCTGAATCTCACTCAGTCTCGTCCCTCGTCCCTCGTCCTTTGTCCTTCGTCCTGCTACTGTCCTGATCCGAATCCTGCCCGAAGTCAAGTACATATATCGAGTTTGGTAATCGTGACAAATTCCGCCGAATGATGCCACTGCCACTTCCACTTCATTGAAGCGCCGGCATCGAGGCCATCAAAAGCAACTCGAAGCCATCGCAGTCATCGATGCCAAGTGGGCATAATTATACAAATACAGATATATATAGTATATATATTGTATATATATATATAGTATATATATGGTATGTGTGTATATACAAGACCCTGGTGGGTCCATGAACTGTTAATTTCTATGGAAATGTCGTTTGGTCCAGCTGCCTTTGTCTTTGTCTCAGCTGAAATTCACAGTCTCGTCTTCGTCTCGGGACTTTTGCTCATTTGACTTTTGGCAGCGGGTTCACTTAACCAATTTAGAATGATTTTGGGCCAAAAAATCTAGAGATCCTTGGGCATTTCCCGGGTGTAACTAACACAGAGCTTGAGATTATATTTAGTTTTTGTGGAGAATTTTACTTTACATCTTTGGTTTAAATATTTCTTTATTTTATATTTTATTTTGAGTTGTGATTCCTTTGCAGGACTCTTTCTCCCTCTCTCTCTCTCTGGTTTTGGTCCTTGTTATTGTGACTGTTTTTCCTTTTGCTCCTGATGTTGCAGTGCTTCTATTTTTCTGTTGCGGTTGCAGGCTTTCTTGGCCTTTTGTGGTTTTATTTTTTTGCTGCCTTGCACCTTGTGCACTGTTATAAATATATAAACTTTTCTTTTGAGGAAAATATACATATCATTTTAAAAGAAAATAAAATACTTTGTTTGTCTATCAACTTAATTTGCCATATTTGTTTGTTAGAAATTGTCTATATATATTTCTCTCTGTGTGACTTGCATCTAATGTTGTTGCAGCTGCTGCTCTTAGGCTAAGCTGATTCTGCTCTCGTGGTTTTCCTTGGTTTTCCTCTTACTTTTCTTCTTTTTTTTCCACAGCCAATATTCTCCGAGTTTTTGCCGGAGAAGAAAATATTGTTGTTGCTGCTGCTGTTGGTGTTCGCCTCGCATCGTTGGCTGTTGTTGACAGGCTTTCAAGAGACCCAGAGACCTCAAGACCCCAACACTCTCTCACACAGAAACATACACAAGGACACAGTATATATATGTGTGTACGAAAAGGAAAAGGTTAAGACCTAGAAATACCTGGTAAATTAAAGCTTAATTCAAGAGGGTTTCAGATTTTTTTAAATATTTTAAAACATTTTTATTTTTATTTAAAATAAGTTTAAGCTTTAATAATTCTGATATAATTAAATCCTTGCTTCTCTAAACTCTTTCTACCTTGACCTTCTAGGGTATAGTTATATATATATACACCTCTATACACACGCACAACAAACTTGGCACCCATTAAATTGAGTTTTTATATTGAGACGCTTGGCAGACGAACGAACCAACGGTAATTGAATTAGATGTGCCCCCTGGATACCTTCGTCCTTCTTTCAACCCCCCTGTTAGTTAACCCCCTAACTTTAGTTATTTTTTAGTTGCCTTTGCCAGCAATTAAATGCAATTTATTAATAACCAAGTCCAAGTAAATGGAACTTAAATGCCAAGCTCCGCTGAAAGTCTCTGACCAATTGAGGCAATTTAAGGTACGCCAGCCGTAAGTTTAACTGGAAGCCATAATTAATCTGGAACTGCTGGTTATTTACATCAACAGGCGGACATAAATCTCTGCTAGCTGTACATAAACACACTATTTCTGGGCATATTTATGTGGAAATAAGTTAGTAAACACGCTCGGGCCTTGGGACAAGTGATAATTTATATAAACTAAACTTAAATAAAGTTGAAATAAAGTTTAAATAAATTTTAAAAAATAATTTAAAGCTTTTTTAAGTTGAGCATAATATTTTAAATTTATTTTATTTATCTTTTCTTCTTCACCCTTGAAGTGTAAATAATATATTTATTTTTTACGCGTTTCTAGATAGCTTATGATTTACGTTTATTAATTTAAAGATATTAAATATGGTTCAAATAAATTATAATAAATATTTTTAAGCTCAAGTTTTATTTTCTTATGAACATATCTCACCTTTAAATATTTTATGTTCGTTTAAAAGTAATTTCTTACATATCGAAACTAATTTATTTATAGTTTTTACGAGAGTTTAAGCATCGAATATTTTATTTATATATATTAAATATATTTTTTATATATTAAATACATATAAATTACACCCTAAATAAATTAAATTAAATATTTTAAAGCTTCTTTAAGTCAAGTATTTTATTTTAAAATAATTTGTTCACCAGTAACTATTTTATTTTCTTGTTTCCTCAAGTTTAATTATTATTAAATAAATTCTATATAAAAAATATATATTATTTACAGTCTAAATAATTTATATTATATATTTCTTAGCTTATATATCACCTTTAAATATTTTATTTCCCTTTCTTTCTTCTCTTTTTCAGGTGTAATTTATGTATAATTTCCACACAATTCCCAGGCAGCTCTTAGATTGCACTTCTGATTCCCTTGAAAGCTCAAACTCAACTGCAGTTCATCTCGAAAACATAAACCAGAATCTGGACAATAGCCTAACCAATCTGGGGATGTGTGTGTTAGTGTGTGTTAGTGTAAATGTCATGCAATCCGCCCACGTAAATTTCCTGTCACAAAAACACATCAAAACTAGTTAGTTGACGGTGCTAAAAATATACCAAGTCTCTGACGACGACGACAAGGACGCCAACATCCTGGCATTTCATGGCGGAAGTGTGTGAGTATGATATGAATTTTCAGCAATTTGATTTACACCTTGACGAAGGAGCCTCAAGGCGAGAGCCAAACTGTAAATATCACGCATACGCAGTGTGTGCAGTAAAGCACCACTCAGTTTCAAGCAATTTATTGACGATGATGGGGCACAGGATGGAAATCTCCATTGAGTCCTACTTGTTGTCGGGATTCGAGATGTTTTAACTGGAAAACTCTTTGAAGGCCATTGTTGGTAGTGGCTTTTCGTTTGTAGGGGCAAAAAATGCACAAAATATTTGGACACTGAGAGGAAATTTTAGGTACTTTTGGGGTTTAAGTAAATATTATTAATATTTCTTATGGAAAATTTAGTTTATAAGAGAGTCTTTGGTTTATCTATAATTTTTTAGTTTGAATGAAATTACTTTCAACTTGATTGTTTCCTTTTTTGCAGTGTCTTGGGTGTCCTGTCCCTAGTCATCAGCCTATTTGTTATTGTTGGTCGATTTTTCGCTCCTTTTTTTTTTTTTTTGCTGTCCTGCTGTATCCTGTGAGCACTCAACAAATATGCAGGCTGTATGGCAAAGATACCAGGACAGAGCCCTCGAGTTGCATGTTGCCTGGCTGGAACAATAAGGCAATATTGGATGGAAAGCCTAGCAGCGCTTTTCCTCTTTGGCTTTTTTTTTTCACTGGCCCCCGTGGAATCCATGTGGGCCAAAAGGATATGCGTGTGTGTGTGTGTTTAGGGAGATTTGCCTTAATTAAATTCCGGCATAAAAGGATTTCGGCCTGGGCCTTGCCTTTATGTCTTTTGACAAAAGTCTTAGCGGGCTTACCTTGGGGGGGCAACTACAGATTTTAATTACGGCTATAAATCATAGAGAGAGGGTAGTTTAGGGGATGCTCCATTTCCCATTTCCCGTTATCTAACCCCCTCCTTCTCCCCCTCAGAACATTAATCGCAGGCATATATGGGGGGATGCTGGCCAGGCCAGACAGGGTTATCTCCACATGAAAAGTAGGGCGATAATTTAGAGATATGTCTGATTTTTACACAAGAAATAAATCTGTTAAAAATCTCCCATAAAAGCTAGAAAAACAAACATCTCCAGTGTTTATTTTCCAGTGTGCATTTTCTCTCTGCTTTTCACTTAAAATTCCTTTGGCCCCCAATTAGTGCAGTTCCATTGTTCAGTTGCCCAATCATCCGGATGGATGCCTGCACAGTTCGTGGCCTAAATTTTACAGCACACACAAAAGTTGGGCATTAAAAAGTTCACTTAATAGTTGTTAGTTAGCCACCCCTCTGACCTCTGACCAGAAAACGTGCTGGGAATTCATCATCGAGCAACATTAACACGCCTCTTCTCCCCAAAAGCCTGGCCTCTCTGAAACAATGTTCCGGCTTATGCTTTATGGCTTCATTGTGGCGAAACTCTTATAATTATGGCAAACTTGCCGCGGTAGAAGGGATTCTGGCTTTCCATTTGGCCAAAAATGGCCTAATAAATTCATAAGTGGCAAGTAGAGGCTGCAATTGCCATGGCTACTTCGAAGAAGCTGTGCCATAACAAGTGGTTAAGGGTTAAGGATTTACTTTTAAGCTGGTAAATAATAGTTGAATATATATATATCGTAAGATGGAGAACATGTAGGGTATTTCCTTAACCCTTTATAGCCCTGAAGGCCTGACTAGTTCCTGGTTCTTCAACATCCTCAAGAAGCCACGTAATCAATCCCCTTGACAAAGTAACTTTTCGCTGTAGCTAAAACAACTTTCTTGTGCTCTCTCTAAACCCTACTTCTTCCCACCAAAAAAACGAAAGTAAAACCCAGGCAGGGATGTGGGGGAATCCCCCATAATCCCCCTTTGCTAATTGCATACAAGAGCTGCCTTCGTTGTCGCCGCTTCTTAGCACTTTACAGCTTTTTTAATGGCTGTCAACAAAGCTGGGTGACGAATAGCATCTAAATACGTGTGTATATATGCAGATATTCGGCAGATATTCACCAGATATTCCCAAATATATATGTATATTTCTCGACTAAATGCTTTTTTGCGGGATAATCTGCGGCGACAGATCTTGGCCAGACTGGCGCGTGTTGCAAATAAATTCGGCGTTTTTGGGCTTTTGGCCCCCTTTGTTTTTGGCCACTTGTTTGCTCAACATTTTAAAATCGAAAAAAAAAAGAGGCAACAAAACTCGTCAGCAGCAGCAGAGGTCACGATGCGATGGCTGTCTCGATTCGTTCATTGTCCAACATTGTTGCCATCATTACCACAGTAAGCACCCACTAAACAACACCCACCGCACCACACCCACACTGGCTTGGCCTTTTAAAAAGACCAGCAAGGAGCAGGATTTACGATTGACCAAAAGTCATCGCACCAGCAGATGCCTTAATCATCGCGTTTTATTATTATCGCTTTGGAGAGATATAGAAATTTGTTTATATCTGCATATCCAAAAGTGTGTTAGAAATGTCTAAAGCATAAATTTTTAATATTTATAATTTTATTTCAGAGTTGTAAATTTTAAAGAGAGCTAAAAATGAGAGTGGAGGGATGAAAAAATGAGGGAAAATAGTTCAAAGAATGCGAATAAATTTTGAAAAATTAAGATTATTTTTTTTAAAGAAAAAGTGCAAGTAGAAATCTTAAATAAAGTTAAAAAAATGAAAATAAATATTGAATAATTATTTAAGATTATTTTTTGAAGAAAAAGTGAAAGAATAAATTATTAAAAAATTGTACAAAATGAAAATAAATATTAAATAATTAATTAGGAGGATTTTTTGAATAAAAAGTCGAAGTATAAATCTTAAATAAAGTTAAAAAAAATGAAAATATATATTAAATAATTAGGTAAGATTATTTTTTGAGGGAAAAGTGCGAGTATAATTCTTAAATAGGGTTAAAAGAATGAAAATAAATATTAAATAATTATTTAAGATTATTTTTTGAAGAAAAAGTCCAAGTAGAAATTTTTAATAATTTATTTACTATATTAAATGTACTAAAAGTGTGCGAAAAAATTAAAAAAAAAAATAATTAAAAATATTTTTTAAGACCTTCATAAGTAGGAAAATAATTCTAAAAAATAAATTAAGACTCAAATAATTATTTTATAATATTTTCTAATATTCTTACTATTCTTTGTATTGTCTTAATCATGACATTTTTATCACAACCTATATATACATTATTAAAAAACCCGCTTCCATTCCTTTTATCTTCAAATATTTAATCAAATTTCCAGTCTTTTTTTTTGCGCTCCCAACAAATGTTGCCATTTTATGCTTTTCGATTGAATTTACAGCAATGTAATGAATAAATAACGAGGCTGGACTTTAATATGCGCGAAAATTCCATTCCATTTCAAAGCCGAAAGGCAATCAATCTTTTATGGCAAATCTCAATTGAATAATGTCCAGCAAAGTCACAGCTAGTTGCAATTTAATTAAATTTATTTAAAACAAAAAAGAGGGACAGAACTTACCTTACTTTTCGTAGTAATTCTTGGACTTCAAGTAGCTGCAATGAGAAAAGTTACAAAATTATTTGGCAATTGCTATTAACTGGATTTCCTCCTCTACATAAATTTATTACTCATACGCCCAGTGGGTCTCTGGGAAAGAATTGAGACCTTTGAAAGCTGCCTAGAATCCCAGGAATCCCCACCCTATCAGTCTCTATAATTTGTGCATAATTTTGGATGCCCCTCTTTCCTCAGAGCCATAGGATCCTTCTGAACAATGAATCGGGGTCGATGACTAATGTCCTGCTCCTTGGGGTTGATTTGTAATTTATTTTGGGGCGCGCTCTAAGAGCAAATAAATCGTGGCAACCTCACTCTCTCTCTCTCTCTGACCCTAGACCCAGTCATTACATTTTAAATAAGGTCAACAAAATATTTTTCGGGTTCTCCTGCTAATTGCTACAAGCCTCGCTTTTCTTGCCTTTCCTTTTCAGGGGCCCCACTCAAACGCTCAAATGGCCATAAATCCTGTCCGAGCTTTGCTATGCTTTTTTCGCCGAATAAGGGTCAATGTGTGAACATGCAAAAAAGAAACAACACAAAGGAGTAAAGGGGACAGCTGGGGTCCTGGGAAAATTCCGCTACCTTGCAGCAACCCATAGTTATTCTCTGCCTGTCATGTCGCCCGTCCATCAAGCACCCAAAAGTGTTAATCAAAAAATACAACAGAAAATAATAAATAAATAAAAAAGTAAAAAAAAAGAGCTGGCAGAAAAACTTTCCCCAAAGTTTAGTTTCCACAAAACTTTAAAGCTACACAGAGATCTCTCATACGCCATGTGGTGCGGACAGATTGATTGCATTTTCCTGACAAACACAAAATTTGCCCCAAAGAGAGACTCAATCAATGGCAAGTCTAGTTCGGGGGAAATGTTGACCCACAAAGTATCCTTTTATTGTCATTCTAATAACCGGCATTAAGCGCTCTTTACTGCATTTAAGTAGAGTTTTTCACAATGACAGTGACTGTGACTCCTTGGAAATGCATTCCTTTTGTTGCCCCGGCAGGACTTTTCATTTGGAAAACTATTCCTTTTGGCCCGCATTTAATTGCTGTCCCAGAAATCGGAGGCACGAGAGCCAAATGTCCGTCGTTGTTGTCGTCGTCGTTGTTTGATTTCGCTAAGCGATTCCCCAACACGAAAGTAATTGCACTTTCTTGGCCCCGGGGTAAGACATTGTTTCAAATTGAAACTGGCAGCCGGACGGAGGGACACATAGACGGATAGACGGATGGACAGATGGGAAGGAAAGCCAAGCCAAGCCAAGCCAAGACAACTGTCAGTTGCCAGATGCCAGATGCCAGTTGCACTGCTGGGAATTGAGCTCGACATTTATCTATTTAATATTCGCCATGCGAAATCTTCAGATTAAGCGTAGAGTGCTTAACTCATTTGAGTTATCAAAAATATCTATAGTTTCTTTTATGTAAATCAGCTTTAATAAATATAAATCAACAATTAAAAAATATAAATTAAATTAGACATTTATAGATTTCGTATTTAACCAGGTAAAGTTATAGAAACTAAGAATAAATTTCTATATTCAGCCGGGTTACCAATAGGAAGATGCTAGAACTATTTGGGAATTATAGTGAAAAGCAAAAAAAATTCTTTTAAATATATATTTATTATTTTCTTAATAATTATATTTTTAATTATTTTGTTTTTTTAATTATTATTTTGTTAATTATAATTTTTTTAAATTATTTATTTATTTTTTATTTATTAGGTATTTATTTATTTATTGCTTAATAAAGTTAAGTTAAAAATGTTACATTTTTAAAACAAAATAAAAATATTAAGAAACTTACTGTTACTTTTAAATTTTTTTAAAACTAGAAATTCCCTTGACAATGCCTGCCTTTTTCATAAGTAAAAGTTGTTAAGTTATCAAAGTTTATATCCGATTTACTAATCGAAATTTATATAAACTTTAAATCAACATTTAAAGCCAAAAATAAAAACAAACCAAACATATTCCTATTTCTTCACAGACCCAAAAAGGAAATAGAAAAGCGGAGGAAAAGCGAAGAAAAAAACCTTGAAAAATCCCGGCTAAAAAAGGGAGATGCTAAAGAAATGTCCGAAAAAGGAAATCTGTGCGTGTCTGCGGGACTAATGGACAGGCGGCAGGCAGCACTGCGATTCGATCGGTCAGTCTGGGAATCCGGTAAACAATTTGCATGAGCGGCCAGCCAGTCCAGTCCTTTGGCATATTAGCAACGTTTGACCAAGCATTATTTTGGCGTCTCAAATGTGTTAATAATACAATTTTATTTGTCTGCTGGCGCACAATAAAGGGGAGGCAAGGAAATAATGGGGAAAGGGCACAGAGTGGGGTTGGCATTACAAAAAGGGACGAGGGAAAAACGAGCGGAAAATTTACGGTGCGTGTTGTGAGGCCTCAATGTCCTGGACAACGAGCGAAATTCTGTGGCCTTTTTGCCAGACTATTTTTGAAAAGGGTTTGACATTTAAGGCACCCTGGCACCCTGGCACACTCGCACCCTGCCACACCCTTAACCCCCCCGTTTCTGAAATGACAAAACGATGTCTAAACGAGCTCCGAACGAGCGTACGCAAAAAATAAACGTTGAGTAAAATACAAAATAAATAAAATAAAGCAAAACTCTGCAGCTGCCTGCGGATATCCTGGCCCCCGATATCCTGGGGAGTATATCCCTCTTTACACACACACACACACACCCATCTGCATTCTGCCTGCTGACCAGCGTAGACAAAATTGAGCACTAAAACGCACACAACAACCTTTTTGCAACCAACAAAAACCCACATAAAAAACCCACAGTGGTTAGAAAACTATTGAAAAGTACGAGCTTTACTTAATTTTAAAATTTTAAGAAATATATCATGTTTTAATAAGAAATATAAATTTATAAATTTTTTCGATTTCTTTATATTTCTAAATTTAAAACTTAAATAGACTTCAAGTTTGGCTGCCACTGTCTTTGGTTCGGACTTCAAATGGAGATGCAGAGCAGAGCGTGTTATACATTCATTACACACACTCGCACACCCGCACACCCGCACATACAAAAAAAAAAGAAAAAAGGTAAACGGACCTTTTTGTTAAATGTCTCAATTGGCGCAGGAGCGGAGCTGGTGGTCAGAGGGTGCTCCCGTTTGATGCTTAATGTGCTTAATGTTTTATGCAGGGCAGCCAAGAAAACGCACTGAGCAGCTCCACAAATAATACATTTAATTTATTCATATAAAGACGAGCCCCCAATGTCCACTTGGCCCCATCTCAGGCGTTATAAATGATGCCCGAATCTCTTTCAAATTTCCAGCCAGCCATATGCACAGCTAGAAAAAGGTGGAGGCAAAGGCAAAGTAAAAATATATTTTAATGTAATATAATAATTAAATATTATTTAATATTTAATAAAGTATTTAAATTGTATGATAATTATGGTTGTATGACACTACACTCTTTGGTTTATTAAAGATTTCAATTTTAAAAAGGTTTTATTATTATTAAGAATATTATTTTCAGAATAGAATACATTTTTTTATATAAAATAAATATAAATAAATATTTAAATATATTTTTTAATGCTTGAATAACATTTAATATATTAAGCAATAAAAATCAGATGAGAAAATGTTACTATTTTTGGGTGTTATGACACTACAATTTTGCTTTTATTCATGAATGGTTTTCTAGAAGAGGCCAAAGAATTTTTAAAAATATTATTATAAAATTTAAATTAATTTTATAAAATTTAATTAAAAATAAATGAAATTAAATAAATTATATTATTAAATTTATGTTTAAAATTTAATTGTTTTATTTATTATTAAATGAAATTAATTAAAATATTAAATAAATCAAAATTATTTACTTATTTTTATACTTTATATATTTTAAGTATAATTATTTTCCAAATTTTATTGAAATCTATATAATATTATAGTTTACAAAATATTTATACTTAAAAGATAAAAAATATAAAAAAAAAGTTAATAAATAAATAAATGTAAAGCAAAAATGCAGTGTCATAACCGTATAATTCCTTATTTTCCCAAGTGCATAGTTAGTTCCCTCAGATCGTGTGCAATATTGTCCTGTTTGATTCTTTTCATTTCGCTTTCATTGCTGATTACATTATTTATTTGCCTTAATTTTTTGGTCACGCAATCGTAGGTGCCACACTAATGGCGGGGCGGGGCACGAGAAATTACACACATTTTTGAATTGAGCAATTTGTATCTGGTGGATGCGGTCCGCTTGTCCGCTTGTCCCACAATAATGCCAATAATAACAATGGGCGCGTGTCTGTTTGTTCACCACTTGATAAATGAGAGGGCCAAGTGGGTCTCCAGGGGGTGCGGCGGTCCTTAAGGTGTTAACTTGCCCCGTTTTCTTTAGCGAGTTTTCTTTTCTCCCCTTTTCCCCTTTTCCCACTTTCCCCCCTTTTCCCCCTTTTCCTTTTCCTTTCCCCTTGCAGTTTGTTGGTTTTTTTGGCCTTTGATTAAGTTGCTGGGCGTGCCAGCAGCTGTTTTGGTCAGTGCAAGGGCGTGGCCACGCCTTCGCCACCCTAAACTACATCGGGCACATAAATTTATGTATGAGAATGTATATATATATATTATTATATATAGTTTCTGCCTTTGGCGGGGCATTATTTTTAGGGTGACAATGGGATATTCCATGCTGCCGGAAGACCGATAATGGAGGGAAGATTTAACTATAAAAAATATTATTAAATATATTATAAAATATATTACAAAATATATCATAACATATATAAAAAAAGACAAGACTCTGTGGCTTATGAAATCATTAATCTTTGGTGGAAGAACTTTTTAACTAAAGCCAAATGCCTCTCCCTGTATGCTTTTCAATATTATTAAGCATTCAATGGCAGAGTTGCCTTTGTTTTTTGCATTTTCCCCAGAACCTTCACCCTAGTACCCTTACCTTATCCCATTTCCTAGCCTCTAGCCCCTCTAGTCTCCTTCCATTTTGGGCATTTTAATGGCCCAACTTGTCGTCGTCGACGTTGTCGTTGCCATATACTCGATTGTCAACGTGTCTAGTCATCAGTTTTACGCACCACTTGTTTCATACCTCTCTCTTCCACATACTCATATCAATATATATATATATATATCCGATATCGGTTGCCGGAGAGACACACTCTCGAATTTACATATTTATTTCGTTCAATTCGCCTGGAGGACATTAAGGACCTGTACCTATAGTGTGTGCTACTATCTCGCCGTCTAAATGAAATTGATTTCAAGTGCAATCTGCTTAGCCTGCTACGCCGAGATGAGAATCTAATGGCAAAATAAGGGAAATTAACGGAAAGAGCTCTTCGATTTTATTTTATTATTCACTTCAGACAACCTTTTATCGTTCCGCCTTTTTGCATAATTTTCTGGCCAAAGCTTAATTTGTGGCAGAAATGAAATATATATAAAGATATTAGTATTTGACTTTAAAAGCAATCGGATTACTTACATTTCTTACATTTACTTCATTTTTTTCATACAAAAATAAGCCTTAAATTCGGTGAAAAGCAGCTTAGGTTGTTCTTTAAGGCTAATTTTTGAAATTATTTCATACATTTTATAAGGCACTTATGTAAGTCTGAGGAGATCTAGGGTTTAAAATATCAAAAAATAAAGTAACACTCTGGATAATAATTAAAATTATTTTAAAAATATTTCAATAATATTTCATTTAGCAAAAAACTTTTTCTAAGCCAAGTTTAATAACTAAAAATATATAAAAAAATGCTTTGCTATTTTTACCAGCTTCAAAATGTATAAAATCCTCTGTTAAAAATAAACAGCAGCTTTGCCAAGTCAAATAAATATGCAACAAGACAAACTATAAGCCTGACAGATCCTCTAAATATTCCCCATCAATTTATAACCTTTTTAGTGTCAGTTTCATAGATTTGTTGGGCATCCTTAAGACTCTATCCTGGTACGAATTCCACTTGGCTTCTATGTTAAAATGTTCCCACCCTTCCCAACGGTAAATGCACATAAAGCAGACATTTCCCTGATGCCTGGGAAAAAACTCTGCAACAATCTGGGAAAACTGTGTGTGCTGCATACCTTTCAGCGCCGCCCTCAAGGACGAGAAGCAACTAGGACTCTCGTATCTTTGCTGGCAATCAGCCGGAATTGCTCTCGTGCGTTGTTGCAAGTTGCAAGATTTTCCGCGGGCAACACGCTCATTTAGCAGTGCTTTTCCAGCTGCTTTACCCTGGGAAACTGCAAGTGTTTCTCCCCGAAACAAGTACTGTTTTTCTCTCAATTGTTTTACCCCCAAAAGCTAGTCACTCTCTCCGCCCCAGTAAATGTTTTATTCCGACTTGATATTAACGTAATTCCAGAGCTCATCTGGCGGCGAACTGTGATTGCTGTCCCTTCTGGTGGAAGTAAAAGTAAAAAATAAGTAAAAAGGCACCCCTCTATGTTGGCAATCTTTTGAAGTTCATTAATTTTTATGCCACAACTTGGCATCCAAAAGAAAGAGGATACCGAAGTAGCTCACTTGAATGCAAATCTCAGGTCGCTTTTGTTGAGCGATAATAAAAACGTATAATTCGCCAGAAAATTTTCATATTTACGAGTATGGCCAATGGCCTTTTCCACTCGCTTTTCCACTAAGCAAAATCCTGCGGCGCGTGTTGCCACTTCAAGTAAATGTTGTTGCAGTCGAAATATATATATAATATATATATATATATACATAATGCCAGCTGAAATGGCAAACTGTTGCAGAGACCAGAGAGAGCGCAATAAATTCTCCAAAAATATATTATCCCAGCACGAGGGCTGACAGCGCGACCACGCTGCGTATGAGTGATATTTGGAGGGGGAGCCCTTAAAAAGGTGGCAAAAAGTAAGAAAGTCGCACGCAGACGGTCAAATACGGGAACAAATAAACTTTAACAAGGCTCAGACATTAACTTGATGCGAAAAGGCAACACCTATCAAAAGTAAGTTGAAGCATTTGCAGCGAAAATGAGTTATATCTTTCTGGAATTATCAAATTTTCTTAAGGGAAACTGAAGATATTTATTTCTTTCTTATTAATTTGAATTATTTTATATTATTTATATTGTAGTTTATTTCTTGTTAAATTTTTGTATTCTCAAAAATATCTCAGACAAAAGCAAATTTTTCTTTATTTTACATAAAAAACAAATAAAAAATTTATGTTATTTATATTGTAGTTAATTTTTTGTTTAATTTTCTCATTTTATATATATTATTTTATATATTTAAATATTTTTAAAAGGATTTTTGAAATATTTTAAAAATATACCAAGCAAAAGCAACCTTTTTCTACAGTTTCTATAAAAAACAACTCCCTAAAACTTTACCAAATATTATAAATTTAAGGTCACGTTTGCCCAGAAATATAAATTATTACATTAAGATTTAATTGTTCGTTCAAATTAAACACAAAGAATAAACTAAATAATTTATTTACGTCTTCAGAGTGGACACTGAGACGTATTTACGTCTCGAGCGCAGCTCTGCAGCTCCAATTACACCTGACATTTTTTGGGCATCAGCTTCCGCCACCTGTCACAGGTACTAGCACTCCTCTTGCCCAATTACACATTGCTGGCAACAATAATAAACAGCGAGGGCCAAATTGGAGCCGGCAGCAGCGTTAACAAGGCCAAATCACAGCCCAGCCATATTACACTGGGTTACATATATATATGTACCATGTGTATATATATATATATATGTATATAGTGGGGGGGGGACATTCTGTGACAATGGCGGCGTTATATCATACGGCTTCCATTTTAGCCCAGTGTTTGCCAAGCTCATATGCAAATTCAGTTTTGCCTTTCATAAAACCCGCACATCAACTTTTTATAATGCCTGCATATGCCAATGAAGAGGTCGTAACATCCAGCCCACAGGGGGGAAGGGGGAGGGGAGAGAAGGGGAAGGGAAGAGAGGAGAGGAGAAAATGGAGAACAACAAACGGGCCCCCATCAATTTCCCGCCTCAATTTTCCTCAATTTAATGTTTTTCTTATCGCTTTACTTTTTGACAGCAGAAATAGGGTTCTACAGCTTTAAAAACTTATTTAAATATTTTTAAAAATTATATAAACAATAAAAACTATTTGTTTCGAAAGAACAATATATACAAAAAGCATCTATCCACCCTAAACATAATTTTTTATGAAAAATAATGATAAATTTCAATAATTTTAAATTTTTAGAAACCTAAATTTAATTAATTTAAATATTTTAAAAAATAATTTTATATATAAAAACTGCAAGTTCTAAAAGAAAAATGTTATTTATAGATACAAAAAGCTTCTAACCATTCAAAAAATAATTTTTAGCAGGTAATTTTTTATGAAATACTTAAGAATCTATATTTAATTTATTTAAATATTTATGTAAATTTTATAAACTATAAAAAATACATTTTTAGAAAGAACATTAGATACAAATAGCATATTTTCACCCAAAAAAATAATTTTAAAAATTTTATTTTGTATAAAAACTAAATATATAACTATTTCTTAAAACTTTCTTAGACTTCATTTACTTCCCCTAAGCTCCTATTATTTTGCCCTGTGCTGTGTGTCAGCCAAATAATTGTGGCAAGTGCACAAACACATATAAAAAACAATTTTTTTCTTTTCTTTTTTTTGGTGGCAACTAATTGGCGCACATAATTGTCAGAGGATGTGTGTGCCATCCAGTTGAAGTTGCCTGTTTTTCGTGGCAGTTTCCTTGGTTTTTCCCCCACCAAAAACCTCAAGCAAATAATTGAGGCTTTCCCCTCATAAAACTTGCCACTTTTCCCCCAGCTTCTGCCCCGAAATTAATACATTGTCTGGAGTGGCGGTTGCGGTTGCTGCTTCTGTATGTATTTTTTCTGTATTTTGTACTGTATTTTGTACTGTGTTTACTTAAGTTACACTTTATGCTCAGTTTATGCTTGCCTGGTAATGGTTATTGGCCCGTTCCTATATCTATATAGGAATCTGTATCTGTATCTATACGAGCGCATCAGCATTTCACTATCGTAATGCCTTGCGGTTGCTTTTTTAATGGCAATGGCATTCCGCGTAAAAAAAGAAATCAAGAAAAACAAGAAAATAAACATCTAGGGAAATTAAGTCAAGGCATTAAAATGCTGTTCTGGGAAAGACTTGTGTGTCCTTCTGAAAATTCCTGGAAAATCCTAACTAAAACACCTGAATATATCAATATCAAAGTATCTTAAACTTTGGCAAACTCCACTTGGTGGCTTCCCAACTTGTTACTCGGCTGCAACCCTTCGAAAAGCTTTGCTGAATCTTACAATTTAATGGCTGCATCTCCGTCAGCTTCATCTACACCATAACTGGGGGCATCATGATGATGATGATGATGATGATGATGTAGTAGAGCAACTAAGTCTTAATCAAACTCGGTCCAGACTCGCCTCGAAGTTTTTGCAAAAGGGCAAAGTTACTACTACTGCCCATCCGCTCTATTTGGCCGCTCAAAGTTTTTATGCGTGCATTTTAGTTACAACCAGCAACCAGCAACCAGCTTTATGGCCAAATTAATAAGTCTAATAAAGCGGCTGCAACTTTTATTCAAGGAAATTCAAAATTGGTGCAAGGAAACGCAACAGATTCGGTCCTGCCTGATGCTGCTGGGGAAAATCAATGTTGCTGGGACACCACACCCACACGCCCAAGGTCACCGAGGTGTTCTCATTTTGACGCCTTGCCTCCCTTTTAGTCCTTTTTTTCCCCGCGGCGTGACAGTTTTTAATGAGCATTCATTACGAGCCAGCTGCCAAAAGGATAGAGGAAGCCAAGTGGGGCACATGTGGCAGGGAAAATATACTTTAAGGGAAAATGAAACCCAAAAAACTGGAATGTAGAAATTTACAAACTCCCAACAAACCTTCAAGGCTCTCTCTGTATATAAAAATAAAACTAAAACTTGGCAAAGGGCATCCCCAATTCGAGTTACTGAATCAAAAAAAAGGGGGGACAAAAAACAAGCAAGCCAAGCCAAAATGTTACACATACGCCATGTGTGCCAGAGGAAAACCTAGCGAGACGCCAGCAGTTGGTAGTTTGGTAGTTGGCGGTTTTTGTGGCCCAGTCAGCAATCTCCACTGGATATTGTTTATGTTAACAGCTTTAGAGCTGCCTTTTTATCCCCCATCTAGGGAGTAGGGAAGTATGTTTATTGGGAAAAGCAAGTGTTATCGAAAATATCGACAACAAAAAACAAAGAATGGTTTTTGCATGTGGGCCAAGGATGTTTTGGTATCTAGAAAATATGCATTCAAGTTTTTAATTAAGTTCTCGGGCTGTTTAACAACTCTAAATTAATTAAATCGATTAATTCGATAGGCAACATCCTTTTTTATTTATGTATACCCTGTATATGTAGAAACAATATACTTATAGTATCTTTTTAGTATTGTAAAAATGTTTCAATTCACTTTCCTAGCAGCTTAACAACTCTAAATGAATTTTGTTTGATAAATGGGGTTTATTTTTGATAAATTCGATAAACAAAGACCAATATTATTAAAAAAATTTTCTGCAAAAATATATAAACCCTTTAAATTTAGAATAACTATGCTTATAGTATCTTTATAGCATTATAAACATATTTAAAATCACTTTCCCAACTCAAAATAAATTCATTTCGATATATTCAGTTAATTTTCGATAAACAAAACCCATCTCTAGCTCGAAAGTAGTGCTCCCTGTGGACAGTAATGCCTAAATAGCCCGACTTGCCACAAATCCCCTGGCACATTCAATTAATGTCGCCCCGAACAAGGACTACTCAGTGTCAACAGGACCTTAGTACAGGGCTGATAAACTCTCCCCGGGAGAGAAGAAGAAGCAGCGCTATGAAATTTATGGGTAAACACCAGAACCGAGCGGGGGGACTGGGCATAGCCACCGCATAAATCAGACAAAACATCTATAAATCACAGACTGTTGACGTTCGCCATCAAAACATGGAGGGAGTAATAACACTTGGAAGGGTTAGGTTAGGAGCCAACTGCATTCATGTCAAAATTGTGGAATTCAGAGGGAGTTATGCGACATGGGTTATGGGTAACCATAAACTATGGCAATTAATACGCATTTTACGGTGACAGGAATTTATTGGCAGCAACAACAAAGTAATCGGGGAAATGCGATTGATTGTGTTCGCTTGCACACATGTGTCCCTTTTTATTATTATTATTATGATTATTTTATATAAACGATTACAAGCTGCAAAACATCATAATCAAACTGGAAATGGGTTCAAAAAATAACAAGAAAATAAAGGAAGCTGCCAAAGAAAAGGGTCAGCTTACAAAATATCCATGAAAGTTACAAATCGTTTGTCCCCCAAGGCCATATTTATATTTATTCAAGAGTCTGTGTGTAGGGTTAAGTGAATTAAACCTGAATTAGCATTATCATTATCACTAAACTAAAAAGAAAAATGAACTACAAATAAAGTAATTTTTGTTTGGAAAATGTTGGAAAAACCCTAGTGAAAACGTGGTGGAAAATAAACTAGCAAAAATCACTTTATTATACCGTTGTGCGTGGCCTTTGCCCGACCACCCATAATCAGTAATTTGATTAAGTAAATGATTAAATAAAAGTGATGGATTGGCACTACACTGGCCAAGCCACAAACACCTTTTTTCTGATTTTTTGCTTTTTTGCGGTGAACACGAAAAAATTCCCCATTAATTTCTCTTCTCTGTTCGCTTCTTGTTTTATCTTTTCTGTGCACATTGATTAATTCGATTGCTGATTCAATTAATTTCTCCTCGTCATGGGCACACCGTGCGTATGCGTAATGCGGTTATTCAGTGCCAAAAGATGCAAAGATTCGCCTAAAAGTACCTTTCAAATGGGAAATTTTCAGCTCCTAATGATGTGCTAATTAGATACCTCCAACAAAATATGAAATATAGTACCCCAAAGTGCATATAAACAACGCCCCCACCCCCATGTTTATAACCATAAATCAAGTATACGCCAGGGAGTCCATAAATGAAGAAAATGTGTATTCAATGTTTTAATGTTCAATCTATTAATAATAATTGTGAGCCTAGAAGTTACTTAGAGTGCATTTGCTCAGCTATATATCATTGCATTTTCCACATGTCTGCACTCATTAATTTAATTCAACTCCTGACAGGCATCAGTTTTATAATTGGCAAACCTGTAACTGGCAGCAAATCTCAAAGATGAACATTGAAATGCTCTAATGAATACCAAATTTAAGTTACTTTTGTAAAATTGATATGTAAATCTGTGTTTACTTACCTTAAAACTTGGTTTCTGTTGGGTTTTGGGGCTTTCAATTGGCCTGAAATTGTATACAAATAATAAAATTAGCAAGAAATTGCATGAAATTGAAAGAAAATTCATTTAAATTTCATTTTTTGAGGAATTTAAAAGCTTTTTAAAAATATTTGAGAAATTTAAAAGCTTTTTAAAAATATTTACAATTCTACTAAATTATTTTTGAAATATAAAAATAGCTTTTGACTTGAAATAAACCTTTTGTTATGTTAAATTCTTAACTCAGTTTATACTACTTTTTTTGCCTGAATTTTCTTTTGTTTTCCTTATTGCGAAAAACCGCAATGCTTTCCCATCAGAGTCCCAACCTGTTGCCACCGAAGCCAGCAACGTAACCACACGGCAGAGGATGCTTTGGACCCAAAGGACCCTGGGATCTCGGGGCTTCCTGTACCGGAATCCCTTCTCCTTTTTCCGCGCTTTCCTGGGCATTGTTTCATCAAAAGGAAATGCGGTGAAAGCGAGCCAGTTTTTCACTTGGCTGAGATGTTTTCTTTTCATTGGCCTTTGGTGAGCCGTGCAATAATTGTTACTCGGGGTATCTTTAAGGATAATATGTTTAAGGTTTTGGGGCTTTCAAGAAGAAAATATACAAAATATTTAATGATTTACTAAGAAATTAAATGAATAATTACAAAATAAATTGTTTTATAATTTCAATTCCTATAGAAATCTATCAAAAAGTACTCCTAGAGCCTTTCCTGTGCACCTAAGCGTTATAATTAGCTGCCTTATTTCCTGGTATTTATTTTTAAAGAAGCACATGTTCTCTCACAACTAGAAGATGTCAATGAACCTGGAAGGTTTCTGGAATCCCGAATCCCAGAACCTAGAGCCTCTCTATGACAGCATCCTTGTAGTTGTTGTGTTTACCCAGAATTTCAGCACGCGCTGTGCTCAGTTTTTTGGCGACACTAAATCCAAATTCAATATGTTGTCGGTTTAACATATTTCATCTTTGGCCAGGCCTCGTTTGCATAGTCCTGCGTGTCCTTGTGCGCTGCGAGTATGTGTGTGTGTGTGTGTAGGCAAACAACGTGTTGTGCCAATATTGACTGGGCCCACAGGCTCTCTCCTTCCTGCCCATAAAAATACCCTGGCACAGGCACAGGCATACTCCCCCGAAAAAAAAAGAAGAAAGGAAACTATACCCATGGCTAAATAAATTATTGAAATTACATATTGCCTTTCGGTTCGGCAGTGTTTGTTGAGGAATTAAATTTGGGCGATTATATTACCCAAAGGCCAGGCCCCGGCCAAAGGGTCTAGTGTTACCAGGGACATTGATTGGTAATGAGATCACAAACTTGATTTTGATTGAGTTTTTGTTTTGAGTTTGTCTTTTTTAAATTGAATAAATTAGTGATTGACATAAAAAAGGGAAATTTTTAAATACTTTCAGCTGTCCATTTGTTGTGCAAACAGGAATCTTGTTTACTTAAAAGTTTAAATTAACTAGAGGCGAATACCTAAAACCTAATCAACTTCAAGGACTTCTTTTTGCAAATTAAAAAATAAGAAATATATTAAATCAAGTAATTTATATTCTTGTTAAATCACAAAAATCACAAAAACCATTTAAACTAATAACTTAAGCACTCATAAATTCCTCAAGGCTTTTAAAAAACCTCACAGAGAGAGATTAACTCCCAGATAATAGTGGAATAACTCTTAAGGGAAATCCCCCTGAAAATCCTCCCCTAAAAAAAACTCTCCCCAAAACACTCAATCTGTGAAAAGTCAAGGAAAATATTACAAAAAAGGAAAACAAGGCCAAGGCAAAGACAAACTTAAGGCTGTAAAGCATTTAAAAAATTAATTGTAACCTTTTTTTCTTGTTATTTTTCGGGGGTCAGCGATGCTTGATAAACCTTTCACCGGCATTCATAAACAACCGGAGCAAGGAGTCATTAAAATCATGATTAGCAGGGAGCCACAGGTGCCATTAAGTGGAGGGAAAAGTCGGCGGGAAAAGCCAGGCAAAGCCAAGGGATCACAGGGAGCTTTGTTTGTTTGCCGCTCGACTGGGTACAAATTTTGGTAGCCAAAAAAAAATCCAGAAAAAAAGAAAGTGGCCAACGGCAAATGGCAAATAAGCCAACTGACCGACCGCACAGAGGTCTCTTAATGTTTTTCTTTCAATAATTTTAAGCATGAAGCCGGTGTCCGGTGTCCGGGCCAGAAAAAGGGTTTCCCGACATTGCACTTTGGCCCGATTTGTTCTCTCC